>NW_019384288.1:3702167-3738810 GCF_000648655.2 Copidosoma floridanum | reverse complement strand
ATACGCAAAAGACAGAATAATGATACTTATTATAATAATGATTATCATTATTTTCATTATAACCGATATAGGAACAATTATTATCAATGTTATTATCATTGTCATTATTATTATTATGTTTATCATAGTCCTTATCGTCATCATGCTCATCTTTAGCATCATTCTCGTCATAGTTGTCATTGTCTTTATAATATTTATAAAAGGCATGTTCAGCATTAATAATATCATTATTAATATTAATTTTTTCATCATCAACATCATCCCTATATTTATTTTAACTATTAGTGTCATCGTCATCGTGGTTGTTTTTGTTATCGTCATAAACATTATCAGTTACATTGTCATTGCTGTCATAGTCATTAACATTATCATTATCATTATTATTATCATCATAACCACTATCATCAATATCAAAATCATCAACAACATCGTTATCATTATCATAAACGTCATTATTATCGTCATTATTATTATGATCTTTAGCATTGTTATTACTATTGTTTTTTTTTAAACTATTACTATGATTTTTTTTTATTGTTATCATAATCATTATTATCACCATTTAACATACTATCATAATTTTTAGTATTATTTTTCTTATAATTATTATTTCTAACATCAGTTTTATTATAATTTCTGTGATTGATATTAGTTTTATTATTATTTTTCCATTTTTATTACTGTCCTTATTATTATCATGATGATTTCTTTAATTATTATCATCGTTAGTATTACTATTACATTAGTAATTTTTATTGTTATTATAACTATCATCATTATCTTTATTACTATGGTTGTCGTTATTATCAATATCACTATCATTATCTTCATTATTTAAATTAATTTTTGGTTATCTTTGTCGTTATTATAGTTATAATCTTAACCATAAATCCAATTTAGTTATAAAATTCTTTTACTTTATCATTATCATAGTCTCTATCATTATTATTATCATTATTATTTTCATCCTCGTTATTATTGATGTCATTTCCAGTAGTATCATCATAGTTATTATCGTTATCCCTATTATTATTGTTACCGTCGTTATCATAATATTTCTTGTAATCATTATTTGAATTTTTATTATCAAGCAGCTGTGAAACTGAACCTGGAATTTACACGAGTTAGCCCTGCTTTATAACATGGAACGAAAACGATAAGTTTTTGGTTTCGATATTGTACTTGGACGATATTATGATAGCCGGTAACGGTTTTACTAAAGTGAGTGAAATTAAGATAAATCTGCATCCACAATTTATAAAGACAGATCTCGGCAAGATTGGTACTTTTTTATATTAAAGTAGAAAGAATAAGAAAAAATTTAACAATTTTACTAACACAGAGAGAATGAACAGATAAGATGCTGGAAAAATTTAGCTTTTTAAATTCAAAACCTATAAGGACACCTAATGTAACTATTTAAGTAGTAAATTAACAACATATTGATCTTAACAACTGAAGTTAACAACTGAAGATTATAAAGAATCAGATAGAACAAAAACATTTTTTATGTAGAGAGGCTATTGATATCCTACTATATCTGGCTTACACGATGGACTAAATATATCTCACGCAGCAAACGCTTTAAGGTGACGTTATATAAGTCTTACAGAAGATTACTGAAAGATGATTAAGAGTGCATTTTGGTATCTGCAACACATGAGGACTCTGAGATTGACATTCAGAGGCCTCGAGGATGGATTGAAAACTTTCTTTGATGTTAGCTTACCCGATGACAAAGATTCAATGACAATGGGCAGATATCTCATCCGGTTGTATGGAAACAGGCTTGCCTCAAAGACAAAAAAATAAAGTTATTCAGCTTTTTTAACGTGCATAGCACATAACATAGCGTTGAGAATTCCAGCCAGGAATTGATAGGCCTTGAGCATCTTGTAAGTTGCATATTGCTACGCTTTTTGTTTCCTCAGTAGCTATGGTGTAACAACAAAGCTGCAGATGTAAGAGCAAAGAAGTTCGACAGCAAGAGGTTAAGACTCATGACTGAGATGAAAGCCCTTTATGTAAAAGAATGTGTTAACAGAGAAAAAATAAAGATCAAATGGATTCCATCGAAAGAGCAAGTGGCAGATATTTTTACTTAACCTCTGTTATTTTAGTTTCATAAGACACTAACAAAAATGACTTCAAATATGCCTGAATATCTCAAACGCATTATGGTTGGAAGAACGCTTAAGGTAGTAAGATAAGCAGATACAGTACGTATATTTATACATCTTTCTGTATGTCTTAGATCAGTACCAGCACCAATGATTTTAAAGATGTATGAAGCTGCTTACGATTATCTTCATCAATTTTATTTATTCAATAATTTATCTTAAACTAATTAAGTAACTTACAATTAGTATGCAGCAGAAGATTTTGTTGAATTCAAACATTGGTGCTGGAAGCTAACTCAAAGTTAGGCTGAGTATCCAGGCACGAGGCGTATAGCACTAATTGACTAAGGTGATGCCTATCTGTACTTCCACTATCGGGTTCTTGTTCACCGTGTGTACACTTTCCCATTTTGCCCCATTGTTGTTAAACCAGTTTTTGCTCTAATGGGTTTGTGTATGATGAGGAAGATAGAAAAAGATAGTTATTGAGTTTTATAAATAAACTCTTTAGTTTAAATTCAATTGTAATTACCTTATTGAGTCTCACTGATTCACTAACTAAAACACTGCTCACAAATACACTGTTACACAATTGATTTAGATGAAGATCAAAGACGAAATATTTGATGTAAGCAGATATGCAAGTGTTAACGAAAGATAAACTTAGTAATACAGAGATCTAAAAAACGATATATTTTATTTGAAATTAGTCACACAACAAATTAACAATAACAACTTGCTTCTAAGGTTGAGCAAAGAAGTAAAAAAGGATTAAATATGACGGGAGAGACTATCAAACGAAAAAGATGACGACAACCAAAAATATTTAATACGCAAAAGACAGAAGAAGCTTTGCCTCCAAAAAAAAAGAAGTAAATATATAACACAAGTCTTACGAAACTATTTGCCTAATACAATTTAAGCAATCATATCACTCTTTAAATAAAAAATTAAGATAAAGATGACTGCTCAGTATATATAAGACAAGATAAAATGAACCATGCATTTCTGGCCAAAATTTGCAAAGACCCAACCAGCTATCAAGACGCGCTAAAGAGCACATATACCATGTAGTAGCGAACATGTAGAAAAAAACATGATATAAATGAGTAACAATGATATCTAGAAAATTTTTAACAAACAAACATCTTATAACAAATACAAGATAGCAAATATCGTTAATTCGCGGCGGCTCCTTAAAAAGAAAAAGAATAACTTTAGAAAAAATGAAATCGAAAATCAAGTTAGTAATTCATAGATCTAAAGACAAAAACCAATATTATATGTTTTAAATTTAAGCTCTAGTCTCTTTACTGGTGGTCATCTATGTCTTACAAGCGGAAATAAATAAACATAACTTGAAAACACAACCGCTTGATAAAGAAATCTGTGCTTCTAGACGGTACACTGAATGACGAAATGAATAAGGAAATACAAGATGGTATTCCTTGTCTCCAAGACGGAGAAAGACCAATGTCTGTAGGTTGCGAGACTCTGTGTACGGACTACGTAAGAAAAGATATCAGAAAACATCCAGAAGTAAGGAATAAACGTAAAACGAAATTTGAAATGACTGACCAAGGAGAAATAAATAAGCTTTAAGGAATTCAAGTCAACAGAGATTAAAAGAATCCTAAAATTTGTCTGACACAGTAAAAATATACGACCAAAATACAGCAAGCGTTTGGTTTGACAATTGTTGACTGCACTAAATACCTATGGTGATAAAGTTTGTCATGAACTTACAGTGAAGAAACAGAAAATAATCTAGAATAAGGAAGACCAAAATATTCGAAAAACGAGAAAACTTCCCATATTGGGAGGTGGTCGACAGCTTAGTGGGTCTGTCAAACACTGTTTGATCAAATATATCTCTTGCAGTCTACGTATTGAGTAGATATTAAATTTGTCTTACAGAAGAAAACAGACCAATGGTTAAGAAAGTTGTTTGTCATCTTAATGGTACTAGAGAGAAAGGACTAACATTTAAAGAAAACACGGAAATTTTGACCAGCTATTTAGATGCAAGCTTTATGGATTGTTAAACTCTACACACGATAAGTATATGTATAGCATACAATGTGAGTATATTATGATTTCACTTAAAACTGAATAAAAAATAATCAGAGGTTCATCAACTGGCTCATTAAGGCTCTTTAAGCTTTTGAGAATACCAAAAATCATCTTGTTAGCGCTTGCATCCTTGAGCATTCTTCTACAAATATCCCAATGTGTCATCACCGACGCGTCAGATCTCTCTACAGGCGCAGTCCTCGAGCAATTGATCAATGGAGTCTGGAAACTCTTAGATTTTTTTCTGAGAAGTGATCGCCCTCACATCTTAAATAAAGTGCTAACGATAGAGAACTCATAGCCATTTATGAATTAATAAAGTATTTCAAGTACTTTTTGGAAGGCTGACATTATAAGATTGTCACTGATTACAAACCATTGATTTTCGCGTTCCAGCAAAAGGCTGATAAAGCCTTGCCTAGTCAATGTCATTTACTCGCTTTATTTCTCAGTACTTAACTGGTGCCAAACACTAAACTGGCTTAGAAAATGTTATCGCAGATGCATTATTTCGTACAGAGATGACCTTTTTTTCCTGCTGACACTCAGCATCAACCTGGCTCTACTAGCTCTACAGAAATCTCTGTTTTAGTCAACATGACTCGTTTGCTAACATACATCCAAATGCCTTAACTCATTTAGCACGTAAAAGATCATTTAAATGAGTTCTTAAGTCAACTACACGCAACCTTAGCTTTAAAAATAATGAACATGGTTATAGCCGCCGAAAAATTCTCTGTAATTTGACTTGATAACTCTTAAGTCCTTACATTACTGAAACCCCACGCAAATCCATCTTTGACCTTCTCTTCTTATCTTCTTATTAAGGCCCTAAGATAATTGGTTAGCTAACTTAAGAACGCTACGTCAGGCCTAAAATGCACGATGACATCATAATTTTGTGTCAGGATTGTGTCAACTGCCAGCCGTCAAAAGTGTTACGTCATGCTATACATATGTTCAGTCAATTCTTTGCCTCTGACTTCAGATTTCACAATATTTGCATGAACATATTCAGCTTTTTGCGGACCAGCAATAGCTAATTATACGTTCTCACAACGTTCAATTACTTTTTTTACTGGGTATATGCTGTCACACTCAAGGATATTCAAGCTGGCACAGTATTCAACGTTCCTCAAGGAGCGTAGGTGACTTATATTAGTAACCCTAGGTTTATGACAGTTAATCATAGCTCACAATTAGAATTTGACATTTTGAAGACCTTCCTTTTTTTTACTGGCTGCCGAAGAAGAAATACTATAGCTTACGATCCTTATACCAATGGCCAGATTAAGCACTGGCACTGTAGCTTTAAAGCTGCTTTCATGTGCCACAATAGCTTTAACTTTGTAAATTTTTTACTAACAGTATTTTTAGGACTTTTGTCTGCCGTGTGAAGTGGCACTGGAGCTTTAGCAGTTGAACTCATGTACAGTACAGCTCTTTGCATTCCAGGTAAACTTCTTATTCCTTATAATTTTTTTTGCAAATCCTTAAATCCTTATTCAAGACTATTGCCAATTCATGAAGAACCTAGAATCTGGCCAGTAGGACATTGCCCTAAACTACGTCTCTTGTTTTTTACAGATGTGAGTTCTTGCTCTCACATCTTCTACCACTCTTCTACAGCAAAATCACTCAATTATTCTTACTTTAGTTCTTACAAAAAGATCGAACAAATTTTTGATCTTTATTAAAAAGTTGACATTAATAAAACTTTTAAACTCATTTCCACTTAGCAACTTAAATAGGCTCATTTTGTTTAAATGAATCTCTCTACTTTCATGCTTGATCTTGCAATACTTTCAGCTCAGCCCTGAAAGTCCATACAAATTTTCAAGACTCATCTAGATAAGACCATCGCACCATATAAATCATTTTTATTTTTACTAAACATAGTTTTAATTCGTATTAATGTCTTTAAACTTGACCTGAATACGTTATTAGTTGTCTCGTTTAGCATCTCAAGGACTAGAGAATGCTACTGTGGTATGACTGCTTACAAGATTGTCAACCATTATTTTCATGCGTTTTCATCTAATTAAAAAGCTAAACTTTAACCTTACATAACCTGTCGTAAATCATGAGACTAATTTCACATTTTATGGCAAACACTTCTTACTAATTGACAATGTCGTACAATTTGTTTCAGGCTAAAAGTATCTTATCCTGACAGTAATTACAAAACAATTTTAAGAACATGCATTTCATATTAAAACTATTATATTTTGTGCTTATCTTTAAACAAAGTGTCTGTGATCATCTTATTGTTACACCACTAGTTTTATATTATTTTCTATATGTATCTCCTAAGGATTTCATAAGCCTTCAGATAAATCTTTAAGACTCATCTGTGCACAGTGCCAAACCTTATTTCTTATTTTCAGTAACTTTCAAGCATGTTAATTACTTACACAGTCTCAACTATTTTCTTCATTAAATCAGCTTTTCTTATAGCTTGTATTATTACGACACATGTACACACACAATAATTAATAAGAAAGCGGATTCTTGTTTTCCATAGGACAAGGCTTTCTTAATCCTGCTGTACATTACTATCCTGATGTTTTCAGCTTGAGCAGGGCAGCCGTAAAACTACCAAGCAACTTTACAACGAGCTACAAGGTATTGACCTTACCACATTATGCATACCTGTCCCACCATCTTTTGGTAAGTAGGAAAAAAAGATTTAATTAAGCACTAAATTAAATTCTTACATCTACTAAAACTTTTGCATGATAATTCAAACAAAGTCGGAGGTGAAAAGTGTAACAAGAGCCCACATATGTCTTCCTAAAGAATTCAGAACTAGTGATGGTCTAAATGTTTTTAATTCTGACGAAAGAATGTGTAGTTTTATAAAAGTTTATCTTGTAATAATCTGCTAGTAAAAGCCCTAATCGCCCAGTCTTACCTGTGAGATTGAACTAATAACTTTTTGTACTTCTCTGATATGAAAACAACATTTTCTACAGCTTGTTATTAGCACAGTCCCATTCAATATGAAAAAAATCAACATATTTTGTAAGTATAAACAGCATATTTTAAGGCCCCATTGTTATAATAAGGATAGTGGTTACTCAATAACAAAACAGGTCAAGATACAAGGTTTCATACCTTTCTTTTCTTGTTACGTTATACCCACGACACGATGTTTTGAAAAAGACATCTTGTATTCAGATATTAACAGGAAATATTATACGTCCCGTTTGAAAATAAAGATGCATAATGCTTAGCACGCAACAAGTATCGCCCAGGTTGTGTGTGAGAATACGTAAGTGTGTGTCCCCGTGTATAAGGGTTTTCCAGGATCAAAGGAGTAAAAGAGCCGCGTAGTCGATGAGAGTTTTCCGAGTAGAGAGAATCACCATAGTAGAGATCTTCGTAGGCTTGTTTCAGCCCATAGGGGCTAGGGATAATTGCATAGCCTCAGATGGCACGAGTGACTTCCAGTATTTTTGTAATTTTGTGTTGGTAAAATAAACAAAAATTTTGATAGAGCTTGTTTTTTTTTGCATTTTGAACGTTATTTTGCGAGTCGCTTCCTTTTCCCGCCAGTGGCTAATGCCTGACCACTTGTAACAGAACTTTTTTTTTTGAATGTAAGTCTTAGGTTTAGAGACAAGACAGCAGAGCAGTGTGAGGTGGCACTTAATAAGTTAGGAAAATGACGGGAAAAGTGGGTAAATATTATTCACACGAGGCGATTTTGACGGCCCCTTATTACAACTCTTGTGCTAGTCAGAGCTATATAATGCTTTATCCTATGGGCCTTAATCTTATTATTTTAATCGCTTAGCTGTTAGAATAGGACAAACATATGAAGTAGTTCTTATTGTGGCACTTGACAATAGGAAGATAATGGTTCAGAGCTTTGCATTTTTGGTGATAAAAGTTTGTGATTCGAAACAAATTATTAATTAAATATTTTTTATCTGTTTTAGATATACAAAGTCTTAGCAAATAGTACTTTTTTATATAATAAAATGTGAGAAAGTGTTAACCAATGGCTATTTTTAGAGCTGATATTAATTTTATACAACCAGGAACGCACAGTTATTTCTTGCATTTCTTCTTTTGTTCACTATCTTACCGCTTATTATTTGACTGAAACTATCTGGTTTTCAAACAAGACTTCTTCTCACTGGAAGTAAGAAATAAGCTATGGTGACACAGCATGTAGTACTTCTTCAAGCAAAACAAGACACAGCACTTTGATGTAACAGAACTTCTACTCTAACTAAGACGATAAAATTTTACTTAATAAACAAGTTTTATAGTTATTATTTGAAGAAAGTGGAGTCCCATCACACGGAAACTTCACAAAGGTAGGCTCACTTTTAGTGATTTCACTAAGTAAAGCTACTTTCTTAAACCCAGTTAACTAAAAGCAGTTTGACTTAATATTGTGCCACTTCACATGGAGGGCCAATTTTAAGCAGTTTTACTAGGTTGCGTAATTTTACAAAGAGGACCAACTTTAAATAATATGACTTAAGTAGTGGACACATGTCAGCCTATTGCTTCAGCTAGGCATCAGCCTGAAATAATTAAGTGTCGACGGGCTCACGTACTTACACGTTTACATGTATAATCGCTCTCTGTATCACTTACGCAGTAGTCAATAGACAACTGTACAATGCCCGAATAACAGTTACTTTATGACAATTTTCTGGAAATATTTAATGTTTTATCTAAACTTGCTGAGCCTAAGAAAAAAAAATTTTTCACTTATGATGTTGACCGAGACGTTAAAAATTTTTTAATGTTGTGGATTTTAAACTGTAAATTAAAAAAAGAAGCTCAGGGTGGTTTGATTTAAGCTTACCAAACTAAAATTCCTGTAAACAATAGTATAAATAAATCCTAATTTAACTGTTGTGATACATCCTAATAAACAAATTAGACTTTTTATGTGACAGGAAATAATAAAAAGCTTACAAGCTACGGAAAAAATTATTTTTCTCTTTAAATTATTTTTTTGGAAATTCATATGAAGGAAATGTTAATGGTCGCTTGAAATATGCAAAATAGGTGTGTCCCTATTTTCCAGAATTTTCTTAGCAATTGATAAAGTTCAGAATTAAAAGTATAATGCTGAGAGCTGACTACTGGATAAGGCAAAATTCAGGTAAGTGAGCCCGTACAAGCTACCCGACAGCCATGGCATTAGCTATTTAGTTGTAAGGTCAACCTTTGCGTAAACTTTAGGTAATAATAAGCGCTTTAATACAACAGAGCTCGTGAATTCTAGATCAGCTAAATCCAAACTAATTTAATGTCGCAGATAACCAGCACATAAATTGCGCAGTGATTAATATGAAAAAATGGCTACTAAGACTAGAGCATCTTTTTCAAACTTAAGCGCAAAATTGTGACGAAATAAGATTCGATAGCAGTCAATAATCTTAGAGTTATTGACAAAAAATAAAGCTGTACCCTTAATTTTAAAACTGCTCTTCTTTTAAAAGAGTTTAAGTAGGCCGTACAAAGAGCTAATAATAATCAAAACTTGCGGGGTTGATCGATTTGAGCATTAGCCATCAGTCTCATGCCAGTAGGTGAACTGACACACATTCAGCTCATGACATAATTTTAATACCTTCCTTTACTAAAACTTGGTCGTTACGCATCTAAAAAATTGTTAAAAGAGTATGGTAACCAAAATTGGGTTTTAGGAAGGAGCATACGCAACAATGAATTATGTGGCTTGTTACAAACAGAGCAGGAAAGCTTTGGATAAAAGGCTTTCAGTACATTTGATCTAAAGAAATAATAGCTTAACCATGATTTAAAGGCCAAATTCTTTATCTTATTCCCATATTTAAACTGGAACGAAGAGCATTAGTAAATAAGATTACTATTTTTACAATTGGGGCCAAAAGGCGGGGATTTTTACCCAGATTTATTAGATATAACTCTAACATTTTCAGAACTAGATACTTGAGCCTTTACTAAATTAAACTTGAAATTTATTATGTCAGACTTAAAAAAGCCTCTAAGTTGTTAAAAAGTAGAAGCAGCCGTAGTTTTGTGTAATAAATGCAGCTAACTACGCTTCGTACTATTGTCACATCTTTTTACTCTCTAAATGAAGTATAAGTTAGCTGTATGTAGATATCTATGTAATGCAGCTAAGGAGTCAATCGAAGAATTTATCTTCTTAAAATTAAGTTTAATGGATATTTACCTAAGAGTAAAAATTTCAGCTGGTTTCTCTGTATAGCTAGCCCTATAGCGTGAAGAGAACGGATTGCTTGAGAGTTGAGGTAGTGACATTCGCGTGCGTATACAGAGTTAATTGTCTCTCTATGCGCAAGTTTGCCCCTTTTCGTAATGACGCGTTGTATGCTTTTCGGCGTTAGGTTGCCCAGCACAAATACTGCATTATCCTTCATGCCTTTTGACCGTCAAAGCTATCTGGTGCTTCTGCAAAGCAGTCCCTCCTTCATCATAGAGTTTATTTGCAGCGTCTTTACACAATAGGGCCTTAGTTATACCCGTTTAAAAAAATTTATAGAAGAGTTTGTCTCTCTCTAATTGTCGTAATAAATAGCTATCAACATATAGCGTTTCTTTTGTTGTCAAATTAAAAAAAAATCGAGACACGTTAGATTTTTCGGCATTTTTTTGACGATCGACTAGCACAATAGTCGCCTCGTAGAAGACATCACTTTTATATTGTACAGAGTACCACTTTTCTCGCAAACTTTTCTAGACACTTAACTCTTGCAAGTTTAAACTAAAATTTCCTTGGTCAGTAAACTTTATCTTGGATAAAATCTTTATGACCAGGAGAGTCTTCTATTTGTTACCACTGCATGCAAAATCAAAAGTTCTCTTGCATCAATAAACTCTTGACGCAAGATTATAATAATTTTCACATCGCAAATTAATTTGACCATCAACGACGAAAAAATTCGCCTGGACTTTTTACTTCGAGGCTTTCAAAATTTTCTGGAATTATGAGAAAAGCCTAGTATACAATAACAATGGATGTTGCTTGGTTCAGTGAGTGCATGTATTTTTTTGTAAAGTGTATTACCCGTATATACAGCTATATAGAAGTGTACGGGTACATGTATGATACTTAAATAAATGTTACATATACATATTTATACAAAAATATAACATATGTGTATGTATTGCATATGATGTATGTGTGAATAAAATTTTCAAATTTTACTGACTCTGAGAATTGAACCCATATTCTTCGGATTCGTAGTCAGAGACCTTATCGATTGTACTACGCAGCACGCCAACATGTTCTTTGTTCTGAGTCCTTATGGATACCAACTAAGAAACTTCTGAATAAAAAAATTAAACAACAGCTTGGCATTTTTTATATTATATGTAATTCAGCCCACTCTTTAAACATAATATAGTGATAATTATTTTTAAGCAGTGTCATAATATTGATATCGTGTTGTAATGTTCGTCCTGCTTATATCTTGTAACGGTTAGATTAACAGAAAAAAAAATTCCAGCGTTTAGGTCAACAATTTCCTATCAATAAGCACTTTAAGTTTTGTTCCTAAAAGCGCAATATGAAAAAAATAAAATTAAACAATACATTTTGGTAGTACCTAATGGAGTAAAAAAGAGGGATTGCCATTGATCGTCTGCTGTCGTGCTTGCTTTCTTTTTATTTAATCATGCAGGTAAGCATTTTTTACTGCTTTTCCTAAAATATTAAACTTGTTAAAAATGATAAATTATCATAAAAATAAGTGTTTTTTCTTTTTATTTCTTTAAAATTCTTTTTTTTTGTAAACAAGATTATTTTAAAATAACAGTATTTGTCCATGATGCAAAGTTGCTCCAGGATCTTTCAATGGTGTTTGTTTGAACTCTATTTCAACCCGTATTTAGCAAAGAGCCAACCTAATGAGATTCGCACACGTTTGCAACTACGCACAGCTATCCGAAAAGAGACAAAGAGACGCAGAAAGTAATACACCCGAACGTATTGTTAAACATGTTAGTACCTATGTGTAAAAAGGTAGTATAGATACTCTTCGCCTAATATTATTGTTTTTTTGGTTCTCATTGTTACAATGTTAACTAATAAGAAAAAAAAAAAAAAAAAGTTAAATGTTTGCTTTTCTGTAATTAATAATATTTACTGGTACCTATGTATATTTATGTATATTAAAGTATATTTATGACCTTTAACGGTAAGCATGACACAAAAAAGACTCTACAATGATAAACATGAATAAAAAATTAGTACTCTAGGTAGTAAACTCTCCGAGGAAATCTGCCAGCAGTTCCGATCAAGTGTTAGCCCGGGTGGATGCTGCAGGCGGTACGGATTTTGAGAGAGGGGGTACAAGGGCTTATGGTAGATCACCTGGACTACTTGATCTCCTGACTGAATATACTGAGAGTGCTAGAAGGTTTAGCTGCACACGTGTAAACAGCAATATAAGTGGAGTAAGCAACGTTACTGTATTTAGTAATCATACAATAAGTTAACTTTCTCGCTGGATACAAAAAAAAAACTTTGAGGACTTAAAAGTTAAAGTTAGCCGCATAAATAGTGCCAACAGAAAAATAAAAAGACGTAAAATGATATTCAAAAAAAAATACCCGAGCACGGTAAAGGTTATCGAAGATGACCATAAAAGCTTCTTAAAGTTCCTTAAACACACAGAAGACTGGGTTATTAGCCTGACAAAGTTTTTCTCTGGAGAAATTTTTGCCATGGTGAATTAAAGAAAAATAAACGCTTTGGCGAAAAGATCTAAAACTAAAAGGGTGAGACATGAGGAGCGTTGTTGTAGAGCTGGATGTCAAAATATAGAAATGCTTTGCTACATGTAGCATCAGTGCTTAAGAGCACAAGGTGTGAGAGTTAAAGCATATGGTGCTGTGATGAAGGACATCAAGAAAAAGCTAGGACACTCCGCATACACCATAAAAATAAAACTACACTGTAAAACTGTGGAAGTACTCTGAAAATCTGGCTTTGGTGTGACTTTTGGGGAGACGACACTTACAACTAGTGCACAGATTGCGTCAGAGCAGAATAATCTTGATCAGGCCTTTAAGAAGAAGACAAATTATTTCTCCAAGAATGAAGATTTGAGAAAGAAGATCTTGGGAAAAGAAAAATTTGCTCTTGGAGCAACTATTGACTAGGGGAAAGTATGAAACAAAACTGCTGCAGACTCTATGATTCACTTTAGTGTTGTAAGTACAATGTCTTTAAACGTGGTAATTGGAGCAGTGGTAAGTAGGCATGAGTTTTAGTTAACGACGTTGGCTTATAGTTTGTAGAAAGACCAAGAAAGAAACAGAAGGCATCGGTTAAGGCTTAGAGAAAGCTTAAAAGTTATACCTCTTATTTAAAAACAACGTGTTTTAAAAATAATGCTAACACACTGTACTAATAAGAAAAACAAAAGCTTGATATCTTGTCGTCTTGTTAGTGATATGTGTAAAAGGATTGACAAGAATCTTTCTGTACCTGTTGTTTGGGGTCAAGAGAAAAAGAGTCATAGAGGATCTAATCACTACATTAATAGTTTTATCAGTCGCTTGCGATATCTAGCAGTTAGACATAGCATTTCAAGGCATATCCTTAAAAGTGCGTGGAAAAAGTTCCTACGCAAACATTTCTTAATGTATGGGCAGCAGGGTGTCTATGATTAGACCCTTCAATTCTTGTGCAACTTTTTTAAGGTACAACAATACACAAAAAAGTCAACCTAGCAGTCCCAGGATGAGAAAGTAGAGGGACTGCGAAATGTCTTATTCGTAATTAATTGACTATCACATTTTTCCTATCAACAGTAGCGTTACTCTTTTAGAATAAATAGAATAATTAACTTCATCACTGACGAAAGGGCTCTGGTTCTGTTGCAACTAGAATTGAGCTTTGCTAAATTCAAAGATTTGGTCCACAACGCATCAAGCAAAGGCATGTATCGCCTATCACTTTAATAGAATGTAATACATATTTTTGCGTCTTTTTTTTCTACTGGCGTTATGTACTGGAGTAAAGGGCTTTGCGAACTCACGCCTCTCTGATGCTACACAAGCAATGCCTTAGAAGCTTTGCTACTCTTGAGCAGAGAGCAATACTTGCAAAATTATACCGCGTTCGTTGTATCATCCGAAAAGCCTGAAGCAGAGACTATGTATACAAGTAGCGACGCAACTAAGTTCCACGAAACCAACGACAACCAGTCTTGGCTTCTTGATAACGGAGCTTCTCGACATTATTCCTGCCAACGCAAGTGGTTCTCCAAATTTACGCCATTGCGAGACGAATTTGTTTATCCTGGCGGTGATACGGAGCTGTTCATGGAGGGGCATGGTAAAGTTCTGATTACGCATTTAGTCAACGGCCTATGGTATGACGGCAAAATCAATAACGTTTCGTATACTCCATCCTTGAAGAAAAATTTGCTCTCAACGGGAGGATGCATGGTAGCTGGTCATCTGATTTTGTTTAGTGGTAAATACGCCAAATTTTTTTCGAAAGATGAAGAGTTGATCGTGGAAGGCACGGTGCATCGTGATAACCTCACGAAAAAGTGGATTAAAACAAAGAAGGCTGAAATTAATTACGCGTATACAGCATCACTTAAATTATGGCATAAACGCCTGGGGCACGTCTATGTTAGGTTGATTGGTACTATGGTGAAAAACTATGTGGTTTCCAGAGGAGCAATAAAAAGTGAGAGCAAATTTTTCTGTGAGGACTGTCCGTCCCGTGAGCAAGCGAAGTTACCATTTAAACGAGATGACCAAACTGTAAACATTGTGCTCGGTGATGTTATTTATACTGATACTAGTGGCGAAATGTCGATGACGTTCGTTGGCAGCGCTAATTATTTCATTTTTTTTTAAGATGATGCAACTAGTTTTTGCAGTATCGATTTTTTAAAGCATAAAAATGATACGACCAAAGCTCTTAAAAAAGAAGTCACGTATGTAAGCAGTCATTTTGATAAAAAAATTGAAATCATTCGCTGGAACAACGGGATGGAGTATACGAAAAATAATGTAAAATTTAAAAAAAAAAAAGGGTATTAAACATTACACTTCATTCCCGTACACACCCAGATAGAACTGGTGAGCAGAACGAGAAATGAGAGCTATAGTTGAATGCGCCCGCACGATGTTATTGGCACGTGATTTACCTCAATAACTTTTGGCAGAAGCTGTAAATAGCCGTGTATATTATGAATCGTACTTCTAATACTAGATTGTGCTTGCAATTACCATTCAAACTATGGACAAACAAAAAACTCAATTTGTTGCAGGTATGAATTATCAGATGTGACGTGTATGTTCTCGTTTCGGATGTGTTTCGTAAGAAGTGGGACGTGAAGTCAGAAAAGTTAACACTCGTTGCTTACAGAAAAAAGTTAACAAACTATTGATTTGCTAACTTAAGCATGGGTCGAATTACAGTGTCGCGTCATGTTATTTTCAATGAGAATATCTTCAAAAGTGCAAAGAATCCATGTACGTTCTCGACGAGTAATTCTTTTGACGAATTCGCTCTTGCCATTCAACAGGAGCAGCCTGCCATTGAAGGTGGTGCCAACGTTGACGTTCCTCCAGAGAAATATGTACAAGACGTCAATGTTGACATTCCACCAGCAAATGGTGCAGGGGCGCACGGCAATGATTTGCACGTACGCGTGAAGGATGTACAAGTGGGTATCGTGGATGACGCGCTACCAGACGATGATCGTGATAAACCGACAAGATAACCTATGACCCCAAGAAGTCTTACACGTTCACGACCATTATTGTGTTATTTTGTACGGTTAGTACATTCATACGCTTAGTAATTACAAGGAAGCCATAAACGGCAATGATTCAATATTGTGGAGACAAGCGATTGATGAGGAACTTGACGTGCACGCTAAAAATCAGACTTGGGATATCGTGTAACTACTGGAAGGGAGATAGCTGACAGGTCATTAGTGGGTTTTTAAAATCAAGGATACGGCACCTGATGGTAAGCGGTGTTATAAAGCATGACACTGTGCTCAAGGCTTCTCACAAAAAGCTGGCATCAATTATAACAAAATGTTCTCACCCGTAGTACGTTACAAATCTATGCGAATGCTGCTTCTAATCGTAGTTTAAGAAGATTAATACTCTGTATGATTCAACATTAGTACAGCGTACTTGAACGAAGAACTCAACAAAACTATGTATATGCGTATTTTAGAAGGACTGTTAACTCAAAAAACTGCATATTCGTAATAAATAAAGCCATATATGGATTAAAACAGGCTGGCCACTGTTGGAATAATAAATTCGATAGTTTCCTCAAAAAGTAAAATTTCTCTCAAAGTAACGCTGATAAATGTGTTTGCGTTGGAAACTACGACGGATGAAAAGTTTATCTGGCTCTTTATGTAGACGATGGTTTGTTACTGTGCCACGACCAAAATGTTTCAGAGAAACTTGTTAATATTAATTGTATTTAAAGTCGTTGGAATAAGTTCAAAATACTTGATGCAAATATTGTAAATACGCCAGCTGATCCTGCTGAATAATTGACGAACCCGATTGATAAAAATAAGCTGAATGTTCTGTATCATGAACTTATCGGATCGTTTTTGTGTTCAACAATGATTTTACGACTGGATGTTTCGTACGTGGTAAGAGCTTAAGTTAATATCTTAACGATCACAATGAGTTGCACTGGCATACAACAAAGCGTATTTTGAAATATCTTAAAGGAATTCGATCGCACGGCTCATTATATTGAAAAAAACAAAGCAAAAATGACTTAAAATATTGAGATACTGATTATTCCGGCAAGACAGTGACACAAAGATCAACCAGTGCATATACTTTTATGTTTAATGGAAATTGTTTTGTTCGGTTTTTAAAGCATCAAAAGTCTGTTAGTCTTAGCACTACTGAAGGGGAGTTTATCGCAGCGAGCAAAGAATTAAAAGAAGTCAATTTGACTGCGCAAACTTTTAAGCGATACCCTACATGGAGGTACTAAGCTTACTACTAAACATGTTAATAACCAAAGTGCCGTAAAATTAAAAAAAAAAAATCGAAAATTTTACCAGAGATCAGAGCACATCGATGTCCAATATTATTTTATATGCAAAAAATCACTCAAAAATGTCATTATTACTGTCTATGTCAATACTAATGAGCAATACGCAGATATACTTCCAGAGGCGTTAAGGTATGACAAATTCCGTTCTTTTCAATCAAAATTCAACTTATCTTTAATGTCAGTATATCGAAAACACTCAAATACTGGGGGTGTTTAAATATTATATATATTTAAACATTTTCTTTTTTACTGACGTTACCATCCGCTCAACTTCATAAGCATGTACTTGAGTGGGTGGCTTTGTACACTCACACCTGTCTGACGCTACACAAGTGATGCCTCAAAAGCATTGCTACACTTGAGCTAAGAGTACGTGTCGACTTTTTTTTTGTATTTGTTTTACACGTATTTGATATAATAAATATATTAATACTTATTTGTACCTTCAGTCCTTTTTCACCTGTCCTCATCCATTTAATACGCTTACTGCCTCTGGACAGTTTATTTCGTATGGATCATAAACAGAAAAAAGGACTCACTAGAAAGCCTCTCTCCACTAAAGTTAGCTGACTGGGTTACACGTCCAGATTATGGGAACCATCACAAAATGGAACCCGTCTGAAAGGTCAAGGGCCAAGCATAAAAAAGAAAATAATATAAAATACTTTCGTCACGCAGGAACGTGCTGCCTAATTGTATACCACTGCTGAGCAGTGCTGATCTGCTTGGCAATCAATCAAAAACTCATAGTAGAGAAAGCATTGCATCAGCAGGATAAGAGCCAAAGTAAAAAGTGGGCAGTATCTATACTATCAAAGTGTTACATTACAGACATTTAAGCTAGGTAAAGAAGTAAAATAAAAACTAAACAGGTTTAAGAGTGCATAGGAATTTTAGCCTTGACTGGTTAAAAGCAAAACAAAGAAGATTTAGAGCTGGGTAGCTAATGTCTGAAATGGATTATACAACAAAGATTAACACCCTGACTCAATACTGCTAGCTACTATGCAGTTTGAGGTTGGAACTGGCGCGTGCCCCTCCTCTTGGTTTTCATTGCTGGGTAAAGGTGCACACACGCGCGAGCTGAGTCACGTGGGACCTCCTGCTCTCCTTTTCCTTTCTTTTCGAAAGGGGGAGTTGCGCAATTTGTAAGTGTGCAGGTTGGCCGCAGGTACACCGACGAAAAAAAGAGAGGCAAAGGGGAAAGCAAAGGCAAAGGGGTCGAGGCTAAGCAGAGGAGAGTTAGTTAGTCACGGGACGCCTGAGCGGAATCAAGTAAATTGGGAGCTGAGCATCAGATAGGAGTGAGTAGGAGCTATCCGTCGAAGAGCGAGGCGGTGAGTCCAGCACTTACACGATTGAGGGGGTAATCCTTGACCCATGGTTGTCTAATAATCAAGCAAGTGGTGCCCTTCGATCTGCTTAGCTCGAACGATGGAGCTTTCTTCGGTTTTTTTTATAACATCTTGTTTGTTGTTCTCCTTTTTTTTTTCTCGTTTAAGTTACCGGCTTGCAATTGTTTCTTCTCTGCGTTTTCCGTGCAAATCTTGCTCCGTGTCCCTTTTCTCCGTTAATGTGCTCATTAGCTGTGTGTCTCTACGCCCGTGTGGTTACGATCTGACGATTATTTTGTGTGCGTTCCCTAATTTAGTTAGTCTGCTCGATTTTTTTTATTCTAAGGGCTGCTGTGCATTATAATTGTGTTATAATATTTTGTTTTTTGCATCGTGGAACTGGCCAAGAAGATAGTGTCGGCCTTGTTTAATTTTTTGTTAAGACCTTAAGTGATTTTTCTTTTGTTTGCTTACGAATATACGAAAAGCACCGACACGCTAGAGCGCCTGGTTATTTTATAAGGATCTAATTTCCATGAGTAAAGACGTAAGCATTGCGTGTGTTGGATTTGATTTTCCTTTTGTTTTTGTGTCGCAAAGACGTCGTCATGCGCTTATTCATTATTTTCTTTTGGTTGATTCAACGAGCAGCGGCGTTGACCTTGTAAGTATTGCTTAAGTATACGCCGGATCATCACAATATCAAGTTCACCTTACAGTCGTTGTCATACGCAAACAGTTTATGCTTAAATTCTCGGAACTCACCTCCGACGACTATTATTATTTTCTTTTTCGTTCGGCCATGCGACTTACTCAAAACTAGTCCCACGCTGTATTTACTATAATATTTGCATTTCTGCGTATTCTTTTTTTTTTTGCGTGTAGGTACATTGTTTCAACGCACTGTATTATGCGTTACTGGCCATATGCCACTTCTTTTTCTCCAGCGTGGCAATTTTGTTAAATGGCCGTTACGTTTTGATATTTGTATGTGATTTGTTCGAATGATGAATTAACACACATTGTTGCTATAATTTTTGTTATTTTAATAATAAATTATATTTCAATCGTATTTATTTCTTTTTGTAGTGGTACTGCATGTGAACCTCTGTCCTTACCACCCACACTACTTTCTCATGTAAAAGAGACCCTTTCATCGTATATGTGACCATTTTGGTTGCTCCAAGCAGTTGGATTAATAATGGCTGATTAGGAGTCAAGGTAGTTGATGGTTCTAACTAAATTGTCTGTCTCAGTTCTTGACTGCACCACTCATGCTTGCGTAATAAAGTTTACCTTGAGGTTTGTATGGGAGATACACTTGGCTCATCCAATGGGCATGAGATTTTCCCAAGTCAAACAGGAGACAAGTCCTCAGTCGTATGTTAACACAGAGAATTACAAAACGTATGCACCACCAGACATCTATGAATTAAGTAAAGTGCAAACTGAATTAAACTGGTGCAGTATTATAGGGTTGAAACATAAGTCAAATGAAAGAACACCAACATTTTATAAAACTGCAATGCTAATACGTTGATGCAAAAAAATTTCTGCTTACGAAAACAAAAAATCAATTATCAAAATTGAAATAAGTTCAAGATTTATTAGTTCAAAGAAACTGAGATCTTCTACACAGCCACTATGCTATATATGGGCCACATACTTTTCATCAAAGTGCTTAAGACGATAATGCCAGACGCTTACCTGAACAGCTCCAGTTTCAACATTCTACAAATTACCGATGTAGTCTGCAACCATTCTTACGTTTTTCTTTGCATTTTTGACGTCTACGTAGTTTTTCTTTATTACAACCTTGTTGCCTGTGTCAAAAACTTTTGCGACTGTGTGCAGGTATATCTGCCTTTTATGCACAAGAGATTTGCTGTGGTCGTCTTTTTCACATTTGCAGATAAACACACATTTGTTTTTCTTGGACCTGCTTGTTTTGCTTGTTAAGCCTTTTCAGGATAGCAATTTGCTTCGTTGTGTCTGACCTTACCACCTAACTTACATTTACATTAGGATTTACGCTAACATTTATAAATCAAGTAAATACTGAGGCATAGAAAGTGGCTGCTTTGCAACAAGATTAAAATAGTAGTCAAACGATAAAACCAAAAAACGAATTAAAATTTTAATACTTTCTCAACTTACTGTAAACTATGATAGCTACCACCTGCAATAAATAGGATTTCATCTAAATAAGGGAAGCCTCATCTTAGTTAACTTATTGCGGTTTCTCAAAAAGTATTTTACGACTGATAAAATTCATAATTTTTTTAACCTTTATGTACACAGGTAGTCTAAAGGGTGTTAATAAAAACATCAGCAATAGTACTGTAATAAATTATTAGGCTTGCGATATTTGAGTACACGCATCTACATTTGTCCCATTCATCTACCAATGAACTATAACTTTTTTTGTTTGATGAGGCGAGAAGGAAGAAGTCTTTGTAAATTCCCGGCTATTCCGGTGGTTGTGCTAAATTTACTTGGTGTACCTACTGGCTTAAAACTAACCTTGCTTTGTAGGGTTAGTTCATTAAGATCACTTCCCTAGAAGATAAAAGGGACCTATAAGAAAAAGAAAAATGGACAATAATGGAGCATAATGCCAGCTTGCTCAAAAGAGATTAAAGAAAGGACCCTAACGCATCTGGGTAAAGCTTGAAAATTCACTTTCAGTTATAAGTGACAGTTTTCTATTTATCAGAAATAATTCTCTCCACAAAATTGGCTATTATGCCTTGTAAGAAAATTGATCCATAATATTAAACACTGGATACATCAGTTTATTTTAATAGGTATACTATGTGACAACTTCCAGTATTAGCTTATAGCCTGTGAATACTAGCAAGTTAAAGAGCTACTTAATCATTTCTGGAACAACAGCTGCACATTCCAGAACAAATAAAGCTTTACAGTAAAACGAGCCTCAATTGTAGTTTACTTTTAAAACATTCATTGCATTGTGTTCGTAATCAGTTGTTAGAGAAAAAGGAACCAAACTATCTTATTTCTCACCAGACAAAGACGTATCATTATTTCTACTGTAGTAAAATTAATTAATAGGTTGAAAACAAATCAGCATTTTGTAATTAAGGTAAGGCAGTGATCCCCTATACTTTAGGATCACAGGCAACTTATAACCACTTCCAAGACTATTTACATATTTTTTAAAAATATTTTTTGTTTTTATATTAGTTATATGGTCCTCTTATCAACTAATTTTAAAGATATTTCTTATAAAAACTAATAAACTGAGTTCTAATATGCATTAGTTTAAAAGAAGAACCAGAAAGACCATATTGCAACTATACATAATCAATTTTTTTTTCGTAATAGAAAGATGCTTTAAATTTGTTTAGTACCTAACAGAATATATTATTTAATGAGCCAGAATAATTTTTTTATCTTATTGGGATCAATAGCTTTGATAAATACATTATAAGCTGAAGATCGGCTAATATCAAGATCACTATTACTTTATATAGAAGTTTAATCTATTTCTTGCATGCATTTAAGAGCTTCTTTTATATAACTAAACAATCGTCGTAATTTGCATAGTGGACATTGATAAAGACAGTCACGCAATCAAAAACTTTAAAATAAGCTAGAGTAGGCTAAATATTAGCAAGAGAAAGTTTATCCAGGAATGTAATGTTAGTTACATAGTTTGCAGATTAATTAATAAACAAAAGATGTAATTTATATAGCTTAAATGGATGGGTTGAAAAATAACTGTCCTATTTTTTAGACCATCATGTAGACTACCATCGTGTAGCATCCTACTTTTAAAGCACACTAACGGATACGAACATCTCTATCACATCAGTTAAAAAAAATCACTAAAACTCATTCAACGTATTACTTAGAAAATTAAAACCTCTTATCAAAATTAACTGATAATTCTGGTGTCTTATTTCTCACTCTTTATTAAAGATGCAAAATCTAAGGTATTGATGCAGAGAGAGAGGTGGTTGCAAGTATATAGCTTTAACACCACTAGTACACTCATGTGATCTTACAAAAACGTACAACTACATGTGTTCCTTATCAATAAATAACAGAGATCTTAAAAGCCCGCAACTCACAGTGATTTTCACACTATCACAAAACCTAAACAAGCCATTCGAATGTTTATCTGTTCTGTGAATCGTGTGTCATTAAGTGGTAATTAAGTTTGTTTTGGAAATAGGAGCTTCAGAAGACTCCTTCATAATTTTTTTAATGTCCACTGTTACAAATAACGGGCGTACCTTTACCTAATTTAATATTTTATTAGGAAATGATTTATTTAATTTAACAGCCTTGGTTATTTATCTGTAAATTATTCTCTCTGGGTTGGAGGCAGATCCATGACAGCTAATAAATCAGCAGAAAAGTCCTTGTACCTACCAAAAACGGAATTGTTGATGGATCTTGTACTCATATTCATCATAATAAATATAGTTTTAGTACTTAAGGGCCTGCTAATTCTGCGTACATGGCTGGCACTTCGTAAATTTAATGACTTGAAAAGCAGAAAAAAAAATTATTCACATTAGCTTATTTCTCCGCACTATTTTTAGATATGTCATTAGAGAAACTAATCAACATAATATTGAACAATTTTTCAAATATATTATAACTTTTCATTATCCCATTCTGAACTCCAAATTAATCGCATTTTTAATGAAAAGGATGAACACTGATACTAGATGCAGGGGGACCTATATTTTAAAAAATAGAACTCTTTGTGGAAATCTTATAAGCTGCAGTGCAAGTTATAAGCTTTCTCAGTATCAAATGAAATTGTATCAATATCTGACTTAAGTATGTTTGTACACGTATTCATATTAATAGCATTGGTGTGTATCTCTCTTTGATTCTTAACTGCATTAGTGACCTTTTTAACCACATCCTGAAGTGACTTCATAAATATAAGAAGGCTTAGGTTTCCTTCTTCACCAGCTATACATTCAGTACATCCATAGAGCACCATAAGCTTTTAATTTGAAAGCTCTTGCACTTTAGTTTTAAAGGTAGTACATCAGCATTCTTGTTAGTTCCATAAAAAAAAAAAATTACATAAGTTATACAAGACAACCAGTAATTTAGAAAGAACGTTCTTGTCACGCTGCTGGCAAGACAACATAGTGTTTATACAGCAATTTAACCTTCAAATACACAGTAGTAACGTTAACACCATTGCAACTTCCCACTCTACAGCCAATAATGCAACAAAATTTTGACAATCCAACTACTAGTTATGCTATTATATTAATGGAATATAACAAAAAAAAACAAGAAAAAAACGAGTTGCGTTACATGTGACGCTTCGCAGAAGTAAAAACTTTAAAAATAATCAGAATGATTACGAATAAACAGGATGAGCAGGAGTTTATTACTACAAAAGTGAGGGATTGAGAGTTTTTATTGTATAAGTACACTAACAAAACGAATCAGAACACAGAACGAGATAACTTTTTTTATAAACATGCTCATTGATGTGTATTGAATTAAGTGTACAATACCTATAGTATACTGTATTATAGTACTGTGATAAGCCCATTGACATGATACTTTTCAATAATAAAATTGCTTATTAAAATTGCACACACGCGAGCAAACACATAAGAATTATGCTTGGTCAATATATCTTTCCATTACTGGATTTAAACTAATTTAATCTAAATAATTTTTAAGTGTATTTTTAAGCAAAAAGACAAAAAAGCATCCCTCACATTTGTGATAATTTTGCCAATATGCCGTAGTTTTTCCTAAAATCTTAAGCCTACATTTTATAGCACATTTACAAAAATACTTACATTTTAGATTATGCCTTTACTTTGTGTAACACCTCTCTATTTGTATGCTACAATGGTTTTTTCCCTTCGGAAAATCCGTAAAACTCATTATTTTTGTTCTATCTTGCTTCCTTTTATGGATGTGGCGTATTTTTCAATATTTGGAGATTTTTTGCACACAAGACAATGGAGAATCATTTTTTTAATTTTGTAATTCTATTGTAAATAATAAATAGTTTTTGCATAATTTTGGCCTTCAAATTATAAAGGTACATCAAAAACATGAAAGATTAAGGTTATGTTATTTTATAACTCAACGCTTTTGTTTTTGTGCGTCACGATATCTTCGTTCTCTGTAGGAAACCTAAAAATCATTTTAGTTTTGCTATATCTTGCTTACTTCAAAGATATGGGTAGTTTTTAATATTTGAAGGTTATGTCATACCACAAAAATCTGTTTAATTAGTACGGGCTGCATTCATCAACCTGCCATACATGGAAAAATTTTTTCCGTTGAAAAGCTTAACATAAATACTATTAAAAACTGACCTTTGCTATCCATTGAACTAAAGCTCTACAATGAGCGTAGACGTATTAGGAACGTATGTAAGGATGTGAATCAGCCTTATTAACTGTCAGTAGTCAAGATCTTGGAGGAATGAAATATAAGCTTAACAGAAACCATAAATTAGTCTTTAAATGTCAAGAACTCCTTAATACTGCAGTAGCCATTATACTTTATGATGCTGTTAATCTGACTACATTACAGAAATATGAAAGTTCTACTTTGAATTTACAAAAGACAATAAGTCTTATAAAAAACAATTTGTCTAATGTTGTCTCGGAAAAAAAAATAAATTTTTATTGTTAAACAAGTACTTTTTACTCGCATATATCTACATTTATTCAGAAGACTGCTTGTACAGATAAAAGCAGTTAAAAAAAAGCTCTGTAAGCCTGTAAAACATAACTACTTCCGCTCAAAGTCCGATATCCGGAGTTTGGAGGAAACATGGAAAGATGACCTTGTAAAAATGATACCTTCTACTTGGAAGTGTGAAGATTATTTTTTTGATTTTTTTGCTTGCAGTCATGGATGTTTTTTTTTTAATCACGCATGCACTGTGCCTAGTAGTAGTGCAACTAGTACAAATATAACGACAGCTACAGAGCCAATAACAACAGAAAAAAAAGTTTTTACTTATTTGTAAGCAAATCATTGTAAGAACCCTAAGAATACGAATTTTTTAATCTTATATCAGAATAAATCAAAACTTTCTACTTCCCATGCAGTACTTTTAAAGAGCCTATTTAATAAGCGATTAAACTCTGCACTGCAGCAGACGATATGGAGAAAATTGAGGTTACGTGAGTGGTATAAGTAAATTGATATTTTTCCCTAGTTACTAATGGCCTATAATAATTAGTGGTCATTAATAATAGCTATAAAACCAGAGGATGTTTAACTGCTTACAAAAATTTTTTTTTCATTTTCATCTTAAACAGTGGGCATTAGAGAAGAGACAAAATTTAAAATGACAGATAATGTACGAATAAGGTATGCTAAGCAACTGTTAAAAAAATAAAACACATCTAAGTAGATAACTGAGATGTATACCATACCACAAAAAGCCTTAATCACTTCGTCAATGTTCAACTTGAAAGATTACTGGAATCAGCATTTTTCTGTAAGCTTCTACGAGCAGAAATTGTAGAAAACCCAAAGATCTGATACTTATCTTGTTGAGAAAATCTTTTTTTGACACAAAAATTAAGCAAATGTTAAGTAATGAAGATTTTGTAATATGTTTGAAAGTTGAATCGATAAATAAAAAAGAAGTATTAAAATAGTGTAAGCTTAAGAAATGTGTAAAATTTAAAAGTTGTAATAAATCTCTTTGAAAACTTCTTATAGTCATTGAACGTTATCGATTATGTGTGCACATAAGATTTTTTACTATACATGCAAGTATAATGTCTTGGACAAATTTTGTTAAAATAAATAAAAACCCTGAAAATGTAGTAGATAATCTTTATTATCTCTTACACGTTAAAGTCGTTTCACAAAAATAACTTAATTTTGTACGATATTTGTGTAATCAAACATACATGAGCAAGAAAATTTAACACCATTATAATTGAGAATTATTATATTTTTTTTATGGCTAGATTCAACAAAATGTTTTGTAATTATTCATTACTTACAAATTGCTTTGATAAAAAATTGTTGTTCCTACCACTATTGACTTTTGTTTATAATTTGTTGCTTCCTATTTTTGTTTCTAACCATTGTAGTATATTTTTGTACTTGCCCTTGAATAAAAAGTATATACCAACTTGACCTCCACAATTAACTAAAATGCACCTGAGTTATTAATCTTATATAACAAAAATCTAACTATTGTAGCATAACATTCAATGCATTCTACTCCTTGTGTATAGGAATTTCAGTTTAAGATGTCGGTAATATAAAATCTATTGGACAGTAGTAATAATATTCGACAAACTTGTAAATAAAAATTTGTTTTTTTTATAGCAACTAAAATTGTAACAAAACCTCTTTGTGGCTTCCGTGGAAAAAAAAGCAAAGTGTAATGAAAAAATACGTAACCCTTAAAGTAGCTGTCGCATGGACCAAAAAGTAATTAAATATAGTACAAAATTAACAAAGAAAGGTAATAACTTGAGTTCCATAAAGTTTTATGCTGTTGTTTCTTATTTAATTACCTTTTTATACAACTTATTGACAGTTATCGATATAGCTTATCTTTAGCTAGAGAAGACGCTACAGCATGAACTATGTCAATTAGTGACGGTAAAATTACGCTATTGTAAATAAAACAAAGAACGAACCTTCTGATTCTGATTGAATCATATTTATTCTCATCTTTTTTTATTTAAGATACCGTCTGATCATTTTTTGGCAGGTTAGACCACTAAATAATAGGTTACATATTTTTTAATAATCGTTTGCCTTACATCCATGTAAGCTGCTGTCACAGTTTATTTACTCTATGGTTGTATCAAAAGAGCCATTCTTTATTAATAATTATATTTAATGCTATTGCTTCTAAGGAATGGTTTACTGAAAAGGTTTAATATGCGTATACTAACCATGTTTTGTATTCANCATGTTACAACTGCTCGTTTTTGTATTTGCGTATCGTGCAACTGTGCAACTAAAAAGACTAAACTGAATAGAAAAACATTATTGCAATTGTTCGTGCTAAAACAAAGTAAAATGTACAAGAGACTAATGCACTTATACATTTTCGCAGGCTTTTTGATGCCCATGTTTTGTATTCAACTATTAGTTTTTGCTTATTCTATAAATAAAAAAGGTTATTAAAAGATTAAGTAAAATAATTTTTCTATATTACAATATCTTCAGAGCTATATTTCGAAATTTACAGTACATTCCACTTTTCCAGTAAATAGCACTACAAAATAATATTTTTTGCTGATTGGATCGTATTTTTTATGAAACAGTCTTTCTCGTATTTACAGTAACAAGGAGGCAATATGTTGTACAAGTATTTTGAACAGTGGCATTTTTTTTTTTTTTACTGACTGCTAGCCAGAAATTTTTTTCACTCTTCGCTGTGTCGCACACTAATCTTCTATAATTTTTTTTGCAATATTTGGGGCTAAAAAACCTACATTTTATCAGTTTTGGATTTTAATATTTCTTTTAATGGAAGAAATTTGAGAAAATGCCTAAAAATCTAGTTATTAACATTACAAGTGCGGAAAAGACAATTTCCAGCACGAGTTGTGACTGACTTGCACGAGTGGCCGGAGTTGACGGGAACGAGTGCCAGTTCAGCTCACGAGTGCGTAGCACAAGTGAGATCGCACGGCCCGAGTTACCGTCATCTGCCACGAGTGTGAGTCTATCACACAAGTGTGAAATCAGCAAAAAATGTTATTTTGTAGTGCTATTTATTGGAAAAGCGGAATGTACTGTAAATTTAGTAATATAGCTCTAAATATATTGTAATACAAAAAAATCATTTAAATTAATCTTTCAATACTCCATTTTGTTAATAGAATAAGCGAAAGCTAATAGTTGAGTATATAACATGGTTAATTTATGCATATACGACTTTTTCAGTAAACTATTTGGTAGAAGCAATAGCATTAAATATATTTATTAATAAAGAATGGCTCTTTTGATGCAACCAAAGAGTAAGTAAACTGTGACAGCAGCTTACATGGATTTAAGGCAAAAGATGAATAAAAAACATGAAACCTATAATTTAGTTGGTTTTTTTTAAATAATTTTGCAGAAAATATGTGTTTTCCGCACTGACATTAGTGTGGAAAATCGACTTATCCACATAGTGGGCGGAAAAGGTGTGCGAAAAATATTTTCCGCAGAGTGTGTTTCAAAGGTTTTTGTCACACACCTTTTCCGCATACTGTGCGGAAAAACTTTTGCCGCACAACTTTTCCGCACACTATGTGGGAAAATAAATTTTCCACTTTTATATCAGTGCGGAAATTATCTTTTTTTCGCATACTATTGCGAAATGGTAGTTTTCCTACGAGTTTGAAAAGTCTTTGTTTGTGAACCGAGAGGTTTGTGGCCCGAGCCGAAGGCGAGGGACGTAACGAGGTTCGTAAAGGAGACTTTTCGAACGAGTTCCGGAAAACTGCTTTTTCGCCCGAGGAAGTACCAGCCTCCCAAAACCACCCGAGGGCGGAAAAACAATATTTTAGCAATTTGCAAAAGAAAAAAAAGTAAGACCAACTCGACTTAGACTTAGAAAATTTTACTTTTTTTTGTGGCGCAGTGTTAAACGTTAGCACTTTTTTTACAAGGTGCAAAGATTTCTTGTTGGTAGCTATAAGCGGTATTGTACAGTTTCTGTAAATCGTTTAGCAACAACGTTGTAAGTGGATCTATAATTGAATAGTATTTTTCAATCATACTGGTATGGCCAAGCCAATAAAAAAAGTTAGGTCATCAGTTATAGGATCCTGGAGCCATCTTCAAGCTGATTGTATACGACTTGAGTTACTGTACTCTAAAACGGTTATTAACTGGGAGAAAAAGATTTCAAGATTTTACTATGACGAAGAGTGCTGCACGTCATTCACCTAGTGAAGAGTAGATTTCATTAATACTTTTTATAAGTCAATTAGATGATACATGCCAAAGTAGTATTCGTACTTACCAATATAGCGTTACTTTTCTACATTTACTTGTATAATTTAAAGTCTTCCATAACAGCTTTCTACTGACTTTTTATGATTGAAGACAGTGGATTGACGATATGCCATTGTAAGTGGCTACATTACTTACGACAGCAAGTGTAAGCACAAAAAAAGCCTAGTATACATGTATATAGTATGGGCAGTATCTAAAACATAACTTAAATAGGCCAAACGTTTTAATTAGGCTGCGTATACATGCTAAGGAAGTTTACACGATGGAATTCTAGCATCGCACGTCGTTACATCAGAGCTAATCCCTTATCAACCATTATTTCTGTTCCGTAAGAACAAGGGACCCCCCGTTTGCTTGGAGCGGATAATTTTTTGACGGAAACTTTGTTAACCAATTAGAGCACAGCTTTTCTAATAGATTCTTATAAAGATTCAAGTTGATTGGGTCATGAATTGTTCGTCGTGGAATGTTCTGCTCCATATAAACGAGGGGTATCTTGTTTCTCGGAGTTTTCAGAAGAAATTTTGTTATCTCCATTGTAGTTATAGTATTCATGTTACAACTGCTCGTTTTTGTATTTGCGTATCGTGCAACTGTGCAACTAAAAAGACTAAACTGAATAGAAAAACATTATTGCAATTGTTCGTGCTAAAACAAAGTAAAATGTACAAGAGACTAATGCACTTATACATTTTCGCAGGCTTTTTGATGCACACAATCTGAGAAATTTAGTGAAGATGAGTTGAGTTGCTTGTCATGTAATAGTAATAAGCAATTAAATGTCAACAACAAACTAGTTCAGTATTTATAGGTTACCTACGTGAAAGCTTCTGTAACAGAAATAACTGCACAGGAATCAGAAAGTTTATTGCAGAGTGGAGAGTAATCGTTGGTAAAAGATTAGCTCTAATGTACCGACGCCAGAGTTCCTTTACGTTAATTTTTCCAGTGTCTATACGCAGCACAACAGTAGTTTTTGTACCAAAGACTTTACACCCATTGTAAAAAATAGTAATTTTCTACAAATCTTCTTCAGGGAGGACAGTTTGGTTTGCAAGCAACTATTGATCGTCCAGAAAAAGATACACAGCAGTGACAAATAAGTAGTTCTCGTACTCAGTTGAAGATGTCACTAAGACATTTGTGCTACCAGTTTTCTTTCGCTTCTCTTAGTTGGATGCGTACCAGGTAAAAACTATTATTCGACACTATTCTTAACAATTCTTTTTACCCTATTTATGAAAAACTTTGCTTAAGTAATACCTAGCGATGGTTCTTTGCAATTCAAATAATTGTATCATTGAATAAAATGACTGGCAATGGTAGTCAAATGTGCAGTCCATCTCTTATACCTTAACAAACAGGCACTCCAAAGCTCTTGGTTATCTAGTTATGGATAATTATTGATTTACAGAAGGGAAGAAGGCATAATAGTGCCAGATTTTTTAGTTGCTTAACAAATAATGAAAATCCATCTTCTTAACTTTTTAAGGGGGCATAGTATTGCAATGTTAGCTAACGATAATTTATTTGGTTTTTTTTAACCTTATCCGCAATATTTTGGCTACGAAGTTATAGTACATAAGAATGAAGAAACTCCAACTTGAAATAAAAACTTTGCCACATTATTAACTTTAACATTTTTTAAATAAATATCCCTTAGTATTTGGTACCTCTTCTGTGGATTTTAAACCACGAGCAAGAATTTGTGTCTCACGCTAAAAATGATGTCACAAAATAGTTACTAATTAGAAAATTTATGTGGCCTTCTTGAACCTCATAGTTAGAGCTAGGTATAATTTTTTAAATCAATTTTGTTACAGACACTAAGAACTTTAGTTGTAAGAAAAACAAAATTGCTTCCAGTTTTGGCCCCAATGTAATATAAAATTTAGTTTTGTAAAATAAACAAATGAATGTAACTGACGTTGTTTAATAAATCGTGTTTCAAACATGATTACTTAATAGAGTTCATTTTTATCTAAATTGAAAAGAATTGTTGTGATAACGTTTCTTAAACAAAAGTTATTAACAGTTAATGACTTGTATAATATGATCTCAAGACGTACGTCCGGTCCCATTAGCACCACACAACACCGCTACACCATGCAATGTCATAGCACCACACTCACTGCAGTATACATTTTTAGATTTATTTCTTTTTCCTTTAACCAGTTCCTAGCAAAACAAAAGAATAAAAAAAGTGTCGTACTTAACCCTTCGAAGATGTGAAAACATAAGAATGAATATGTGCTATTATTTTTTTTGCGTTCTGAAACATGCAACATGAAAGAATTTTATTTCTTGAAATTTTGAAAAAGTCGACTTTACGAATAGTAGTTGTGTCCTCAGTAAACAAGAAATGCGAAATTGCACATAATATTTTTATTCATAAAAAATATTTAATAATGAAGAAAAAGTACCAAAAAAAATTAAACTAAAAAATATTTACATGATTATCCATTGCAAAGTGTGTTGTTCATCGCTCTGTACGATACTAAAAATTGGTTTGTTGTAGCTATAGTAAAGAATATATGTTGTGGATGCAATTTTATTTCAGAATCTCAAAACAATTCTGTTTACAGTTGTACCACCTACAGTAGTAGATTAATGTCGATTATTATTAATATGTAAATGTAAAAAATCGTGGAGAAAGTCTATTTAAGGCTGTGAACTTTCATTATTAAAGTTAACATTAAAATTGCCAGAAACAACCGTAGGCAAAGAATAGTCATTTTCTTGCAATGCACTAGAACCAATATCTAAATATGGTAGCAAATTAAACTACTAAAAGCTAATGATTTTATTCATGTTGGCTTTCCGTAAAATATAAATAACAACAAACCTTCAACGTAAGGTTATATTTATACGCGTCAATTGTAACCGACGGACGCAAACTAATACACATGCACAGATGAACGGCAACTGTCATCTCTTTCAGTCTTTCCCTGTGGCTTATAGACCACTCGCCTCATCTGTGAATAAGACAGACCAATATTTTTGGAAGTGGCAGCGTAAACACGCAGTACTGGTCACTTATTGGCCAGCAGCTGTGCACAGCATGTATGAGTGTACGAGTGCGCATGCATACTTAACTGCTTGTCGGCGAATATGATGTAGTATACCTATATATTTTCGCTGGCAGCAGCGTAAACTCATCGCTTCTTAGTAGAGAGAGAGAGAGAGAGAGAGAGAGAGAGAGAGAGAGAGAGAGAGATANGCTATCACTGTGTTTTAATTTCGTTTGAAACTCGCTTATTTGGTTCTTCAAATATTTTTCTAACCTTATCTTTCTTAAAATTTCTTCTTGAGAGATATTTTTTTGTTCAATTTCATTAGTTTTTTTTTTTTGTGCAATACGCTTAGCCTTTTCTTTTTTGATTCTAGTTTGTGAGAGAGAGAGAGAGAGAGAGAGAGATAATGGTATTAGTATATCTATATCGGCGTGACAGAAAAAACGATAGGCTATAAAAATTTTCACTGCCCAAGCAGAAATCCAAACCTCGCATAAAATGTTTTCACATTAGGAATAAAAAAAGAATCCGTTTGCAATAAGAAAAGAACCTTTAACCTCTTGCATGCTGGCGAAGAGCCTCACCCACTCCACTATAATCGTGTCTAATATAACAAATTCGATTACTTCATGTTATCGTACAGTTTATTGCTTATTTTCAATATAAGTTTTTGTTTACTGTATACTTAATCTTTTGGTTTGATTATACATAAAATACATAGACAATTTATTTCATAGAATGAATTTTTTAGATACATGTATCGAAAATTTCGAAATTAGTGTACATATTAGCAGAGCAGCTTTCATATTATGTGATAATAAACGTTTATTTACTCTTTATTAACATGTTACTTTTAAAATAAATGAATTATTGTTAATAGTATTTTTTAATATTTTTAAAAATTTTTAATAATTAAAAACAAAAGTATGATTGATTTTTATTGCATTTGCTTCTTTCGCAATTTTTCCTTTGTAATTAAAAATACTTTTTGACCTAAAAACGTTAATCACAAAATAGGGGAAAAGTTTAGCTTAAAATTCAGATAAGTGGGAGGAGCGCAAATTTATGTAACAACAGTTGTAATTATTGTTCTCATGTGAATGTACTTATATGCACGCTATTATGCCTTCTTAACTCATTTTATCTAATAATAATCACTTGTAGAAACAAAAATTAAGAGTTTTATACAGATCTCATTAATGAATTTTTTACTGATCTTTTATAAGGTTACATATAAGATTGCAAATTATTTAAATTAAAAATGTTAAAAGGGTACAGTTGAACGAACTGCTATTTTTTAAGGGTATTGCTTATTCTCTTAGAAAGCTATTTTGAAATCATCGAAAGATTTAATATAAGTGCAGTGTTATACTGGCCAGCCTCCATTTTCATTATTGTATTGTACCATAACATATTAATAAAAATGTTGAAGTTATCAAATATTTCAATATTTATTGAAACCACACCTAACTTAAGTAGGTTTAGTCATTCTAACGATCATTTCACCACCTTTGTACACAATATTGTTATATAAGAGGTATATTCATATTTATAATTATACTATCTGCAGTATAATTTTATATAAGTATAACCTTTTACTTAGATACCAAGCACCCATTGTTTACAGGTTTCTTAGGTGCAGAATACTATTTGAAGAGTTGTATCGTCGAACAAAAATATAAGTTTGTATATGTGATGTTCGTTGATTCATTTTAAGTCCTTATTGCTTCTTATGTTTACTATTTCGTTTGACCTCTAACTTTTTTGAATTAACTGCATAAGTATCAAGTATATGTACTGATAATCAGTGTACATAGAATTTTTATTCCTTAGTAATAAGTTTGTATACGCAAAGATACGAGCAATTTATTCAACTTCTTATCATAATCATAAGCCCCTAAAAACGTAATAGCTTAACATATTTTGGACTTGTAATCATTTTCAAACATCACGTTGGCCCTGCTGCAGGCTCAGCCATGATGCACCATTAGCACTAGTTATGCTTTAGGTAAGGAAGTAAGTAAGTGACAAAGAAAGTGCGACACAAAAAGCTGTTCCTCATGTAAGCTATAGTTTCTTGTTAATGTATGTTCTGCCGTTTACTTTATCATAAAAGAGCATATGCTACATGAAGATAGTGTCAAGACGAAATTGTTTTTGTTCTAGTGGCTAACAACAGCAACTCAATGTATTTAACTGTGTTGTACAAAAAAAATTAACAAAAAAAAATACAACCTAAACTGAGGATATTAATGTATGTGTTCTCAAAAAAGACATTACTCAATTTTTTTTGTACTGTTCTCTCTGTCTTGCTCTCTCTCTTACATACATATAATAAGATAACGTTAACGCTACTGCAGCTTTATATACAATGACTACTTCACCATACTATTGAGTACCACGGCCCTTATAATTTGAGAGTACTGCTCTTCTACTTGGCGTAGCAACGATTCCAAAAGTGCGGCAGCAACGTTGTCAGTAAGGTGGGTTACTAACCTAACCAACTCAGGGACGATTGCAATACATATTTTCTGCTTCATAGTAACTTCTTAACCGCTATGGCAAATATGCTTTATTTTTTTTAATACAATACTGTGTAAATAATTTCTTTAATTTGTAAATTTTTTACTCATAGCATACTATTGTTGTTTCCCTTCTAGTTCAGTTACACTTATACAACGGTTAACAACAAAAAATCAATTTTTTAGAAAAAATTTGCCTTTTAAACCTCAAAAAATTTGAATTTTTAAAAATGTAGAGGCTTGCACTTTTTTTTTTATTGATAGTCACTAGAATAAAAGAAAATCAAGTGATATGCAATCAATATTGATTGGAAGATTCAAAAAATATTACTATTTGTGTACGTAAACACAATTTCACACCCACACAAAATTCTTATTGTTTAATAAAATATGTCAGAAGAAAGCCCCTAGGAATTTTGAGCTAAAAGCACTTTTATTACTTATTAATTTGAAAATAAGCTTTATTAAGAGCTTAAAGACGTTTATAGCTTTGTATTACTTATCATATGATAATGCAGACGGGCGCTGCTCCGTATCAAAAAAGAAGCGTAGCCACTGTCCAGCACGATGGCACAGACAGGCTACCACTTAGGATCACTACGCTTCCAACATTGGTAGCGTATGTGCACCACAATGTTAGTACTGTACAGTCACCACTGTCAGTCATACGGCTGTACCAACATTCTCTCACATATACATACAGACGCGTGAACCATACACATTAGCTTAGGTGATTTCACGTAACGCACTAGGAAATCAAGATGGCCACGATTCAACTCAATTAGGGTTATTGTAGGGGTAACTGTGGGTATTACTGGCACTTTTTTGACTTAGGCTACTTTAATGTATGGTATGAAAAAGAAAAATGTATCAATCTAAAACATTTTTTTTTTTTTATTGTTAATTTTTTTTAATGAAAAATAATAAATTATTTTTCAAATGGACATAACTGAGATCATGTTATTAATAATAAATATTTTTGCGAATTGTCAACATGCTCCTATTACTGACACCATGCACGTATTACTGGCCCCCCAATAATTGTAGTAATTGTGAGAAAATAATAAGATTTAGCTATCACTGTGTTTTAATTTCGTTTGAAACTCGCTTATTTGGTTCTTCAAATATTTTTCTAACCTTATCTTTCTTAAAATTTCTTCTTGAGAGATATTTTTTTGTTCAATTTCATTAGTTTTTTTTTTGTTGTGCAATACGCTTAGCCTTTTCTTTTTTGATTCTAGTTTGTTGTTTTATAAAATTTTTTTCTTGCTTGCATAATTTATCGTTTTCTCTCTTTATATGTTATATTTTTTTTTTCTCTAATCTCATTTTTTTCTGCTGCTTTTTCCAACTTTACTACTTTATCTTTTTTTTTTTATCACTGATTTTTTGCCACAGAGGACCTCATATAACTGATGGAGTCTCAGTTATACTCTTCTTTTTGTTTACTGATTGAAAAATATCTTCAGAAGGCCAAGACAAATACTGAGCAAGAGGCTTTAGTGGTTGATGACTTTGTTAGGTTAGATGGCTGTACCTTACCGAATCACTGCCAGTAATT
>NW_019384288.1:3630776-3665544 GCF_000648655.2 Copidosoma floridanum | reverse complement strand
AATAGAACAAGAAAAAAAAAATTTAAACAAGAAAAGGAAAAAAAAATCAAAGCAAGAAATGAAAAAAAAATAAAACAAGAAATGAAAAAAAAAAACAATAATAATGCAATGAAATATAAAACAAAATTAAAACAGAATATGAAAAAAAATTAAACAAGAAATGAAAAATAAATCAAACAAAAAAAAAAACAAATTAAAAGAAGCAAACCCGGGGGTATAAATGAGTCATGGGACCCACGGTAAAAACAAAGTTCTTTAAACATGACATGAGTATAAAGACATACAACTTCTCAGGTGATAAGGGGGTTGCCAGACCCATAGGAAGAACGAAGCTCTATAAAACTAAGTACCGCATTTATGTAGTTCACTTAAACAAAAACTTGAAAAACGAATAAAAAGAAATAAGAAAATTTAGTTCAGTACTCACGACAGTTAAACTAAATTTTCTAATATTTTTGTAATCGTTTTTCAAGTTTTTGTTTCAGTAAACTACATAAATGCAATACTTATTTTTATAAAGCTTCATTCTTCCTGTGGATCTGGCGACTTCCTTGTTACCTGAGAAATTGTGTGTCTTTATATTCATGACATGTTTAAAGAAATTTGTTTTTACCGTGGGTCCCATGACCCATTTATACTTCCTAGTTTGTTTCTTTTTATTAGTTTTTTTTTTGTTTTGTTTTTTTTNAATCTGTAGCCTTGAAAAGTTCTGAAATCAAAATATAAAAACGGTACTTTTTTTGTGCAACATATATTTTGTATGACACTTGTAGTATAATATTGCTTAGTACTCGTACTTTTAAAAATCAAACTAAGTAATACTGTCTTTTGACGTTACATTTACATATAGTTTTATTTTATTAAAATAATAATGTATGTAATGTAAGGTTTACATGAAGTACCAGTGAAAAGGCAATATTACTTTGCTTTCTATTTTAAAGTACAAGTACTGAACAGTACTACACTGCAAATGTCATAAAAAGTGTGTGTTGCCCAAAAAAAGAACTTGACGGTTCTTACGATTATATCTTAGAACTTTTTAAGACTACGAGTGCATGAAGATAAATACTCACCATGGCCAGTGTATGTAGGCTTCAGAATTTCTTACAAAATATAAACGTAACACATCAAACTTACCTAACATTTGTGTTTTGTTCAAAGCTGTTCTAACGAGGATTACTTTAACTAAATAATATTTACAGACATGGTAATGCTCTTGTATAAATAGTGCTAGTATTAACCTTCAAGTAGCCAATTTATTTAGAAAATTAGTTACAAAGTGGTACATACAAGTGTTCACAGCCCCTTTGTGGTGCGTAGCTGTCAAATTACTAAATCCAATAACCCATGCAAAAGAATTCCACGAAACTGAGGTGAATAAGAATATGTATTTATTATTAAAGCTTAAAAGAATCCTGATAGAACTTCATCTTAGGTTGCCTATAAACAACTACTAATAACAACTTTAGTGACAGTCGTTAAATTGACTCAACAAAAATATTCTCACTTTCATAAATAGTTGATGTTCTCGACAAAGTTTTTGAGCGTTAATTAGTATAGTGGAATTGAATCCTTGTTAATAATTTATGAAATACATTTACTATTTTATGGGGACGTCTCAGTATAAATAATAATAAAGCTATGGTTATAATGATGTTCGTATGCTTGACAGTTTAAAGAGGAAATATTTTCAGGGCTACGTATTGGCTCAAAGCTTGGCTCTAACATCTAGAGGATGGGGTAAGGAGAAGGTGGAAATCATTAAATTCTTTTTTTTTCATAAACGTGATTAAAAGGTGTCCATACGAAGAAAAGACGATCGTTTGCGGGGCAAGAAGAGGCAGAAGGTAAAATATGGTAACCCTTTTTCTTGGGGATACAAAAAAACAGACGAATATTTTAAAAATTGTTTAGCGTTTCTTTTAACAATGAGCTGTCTTTTTTTTAAAATACTTTAAAGAAAAAAAAGGACAAGGGGACGAGAAAAACTTAAGATTGGTCCAAGATTTCGTAAAAAACAAACTTATAAATATTGCCAGTCTTGAAAGTGTTAAATGAAATCTTTGACCGATTTATCTTTATCTCTGTGAAATTTTCTTGACACCAAAGGCCAGTGGTTTTATTTTGGTGCCTTAACTAACAACTATAAAAAAATGTGTGTAAGAGAAGTTTTAAGTGTTATAATGAAGAGCAGGCCTTCTAAAAAGACGGACCATTTCTTTAATGACAACTTACATACAAATGCTTATTGCAGATATTACTGCTTATGCTGTCCTTGTGCCAGATACTGAAGCTCCTACGCGTCCCCAGGCACCTAGTGATGCACCAGAAGCTCCTGTTGCGGCGGCTGCTGACGCTGTGCTTACCGTTTTTGTACGAGCTCGGATGCCTTCTCAGCCACAAACAGCTCCTGTTGTAGCTGCTGCTGACGCTGTCCCTTTCGTTCATGTATGACTTTTAGCTTCTCGTCAGCCACGAGCGGCTCCTGGTAATGCCACTGCCAACGTTAGTATGGGTGCTGCCCAGATCTCATTTATAAACCCGTTGAAGAAATTAACCCAGTAAGAGATGAGGATAAAAAAATGCCACTGCTACATCAAGACCTTGCAGTTCAATTTTAAGCTAGTGTAAGTGATAAATGCCATTTACTAGATCTTGAGAAAGCGGTAGCGGGATAACACGATATCTACTGCTCTTTATCGCCAGCCTCCATGGTGAAAGCACGAGTTTTGGTTTTCCCACCGTTCATCGGATCTTGACGTGGTGGTAGCGCGTTTACGTGTTATCCACTATTTCTTATCACCAGCCGTCACAGTAGCAGCATTCCTGGGGGCACCCTGCCACTCACTCTTCTATTTAATTATGTTTTCTGTTGTTAATAAGTATTCTAGTAGTCATATTGTCCTGATATATTAATAGTAATAGAGGTAGACAGGACGGAAAGATCCTAGTTCAAGGTTTCTGAATATTCTAGAAGACACCTGAGTGGTGATAAGAAGCATTACAGTAAGCTTGTTAAACATAGGTTGAATCAATTGACAAATGCATTCTAAAATCTCACCCTTGTTTTCTGGTATTTACTTGACTAGGTCTGTTTTTGAAAAACCTTTAATCACACGTCAAATCTGAAGAATTTTATCGATAAAGAGAATGTGACTTAGCTGTATTGTTGCTTAAAAAGTTATGAGTGAAGTGCAATGAGAACCCTTTTTTGAAACAGTAGTGCAAAGTAGATGACTTTATACCTCGGAATGGCTTTTTGGAAATTCTTGTATAATCATATTGAAAATTGTTCAAAGTATGAGAGGTTTACCTTGCATAGAGCCTCATGAATTAAGTTTTTTGGAATATGTGACAAGTTTTAAAAATGCAGTTAAGGCAATACTAACTCCAAACGATAAATGTCACTCGTATAGCCTTGAGTTGTAAAACGAAATTTTTAAAAAACTACTTGAGTCTATGCTTGGAAATTATTTACTCTACGTGGCTAAAAATATCCGAAAAAATCTGACCTCGAGATGCTATCTGGCTCTTTATACAGAAAGGCTCAATTAAAATATAGCTGCAGGTGTAATAGATGTTTGTACAAGGGATTTTCTAAAAGAAAAAATGGAGTGATCTTTGCATAGAAATACGGTGCTTGCTAGGAAAAAAAAAAGTAAGAAAATTTTTCATCTTTTCAAACTTTAGATATCTGTGCTAGTTGCTATAAAAAATAACACTCTATCGATAAATGTAAAGATTTCTTAAATACTTCGATTTTTAGCCGTTGAAAAATTGACCGAAGTCAGCGTTTATGCATTAATTGCCTTAAAAGAAATTATAACCGTGATAATTATCTTTTAAAAAATTACATCGTATGTTAAGGCAATTATCATGCATTAGATCCTGCAAACGGGAAACCTGATAAGGAGTTGAAACTCACAACTCACTTAACTTTTGAAAAATCCTCAGACACAAAAAATGTTGTCACGGCAAACAAAAAAGATTGACTAGTGTCAAGGGCAAAGTTACGAGTTGTGCCAATCGTTATTACAAGCAAAGTAAAATCCAAATATTCTAACAGATTCATTAATGGAGTATCGTTAATTTGTCTGAAAACTGAAAGAGAAGTAGAGTTATAATGTTTTAAAATAAACACCACAATTAAAGGTTAAGGTCCTTCTTTTCTTATAGCTAAGAACATAAAAAATTTTTCAATTAATACTGATACTGATAACTTTTAACACAAAAATGTTTTGGTTGTAAAGAACTAAGGGTCTCCCGACGTCCTAGTAAGCTGTGAATTGTCTGATTTTTGCCAAGAAAAATCAGTAATTTTCTTAAAATTTTTCACAGTAAATACCAGATTTAATAATCGATCAAAACAACATCAACTTGATAATCAGGCAAGAGTTACAGTTTATGAATTACAATTTAGTTGCTTCACATTGCCTGTTTGGTTAGACGGCTAACGATAACAAGGGGTTAGATATTCTTGCACTTGTGAGTACCTTCGTCACTGAATAACGAAAGACCGTATGCTTAATCGACCACGATATTTTTAAAAAGCTCGATAAGCTCGTAAAATCGTATAGCTAGACTGTTTAAGAGTAGAAGACTTTCTTCAATACTATCGCGAAGATGTATGTGCCACAAAAATTTTAGATGACACAAGCTAATACAAGGACAGTGTGTTGGAGGTAGGTTTACTATGAAACAAAAGACAGTCGCTGAGTCGCCTAACAAATACTCTATGTTTTAGAGAAAAGAGTTTATCAGGATAAAGAGTTTGCAGAAATGTGTTTTCGCAAGATGGAGCGTTTATATGAAAACGGATACGTAAAAAAAGCTCCTAAAAAATCAAAAGCTTAAAAACATTGGTATCTACCACACTTTGGAGTCAAAAACATAAATTAACCTGAAAAAGTTCGGTTAGCTTTTCACGCAGCTGCTAGAACAAAAAAAAAAGTTTCAGCGACTTATTATAAATGGGACTAGACTTTTTAAAATCATGACTGGGAGTTTTAATTCGATTCCACTAATGCAGCTACGTCATTGAAGCAGACCTAAAGGAGATGTTCGTTAAGATTAAAATTCGCGAGGGAGGTCTAGATGTGCAACGGTTTCTTTTGAGAGGGAAAAGTAGATTATCGGAAATTATAGAGAATCAAATCTCCTTAATGTTGATTGGAACAAGATTTGTACCATGCACTGCCTTATATATTAAAAAAAAAGTGCAAGCTAGTTCTCGTCAAGTTCCCCACATGCTTTAAATAGCATTATTAAAAACAAGTACTTGTATAACTATTATAAAAGCTGTAGGACAAAAGAAGAAACTAGGGGATAAACAGTGTAGGTTAACGAAATGAACTTATATGTCAATTGAGACATGCATGGGGGAGTAGTTTTGGGTCAATCTTTAAGGTAATAAGTTTGATTATGTCAACCGAATAGTTTTTATAAAAAAGATCAAGAAATAGAGAAAATTTTAGGGCTAATCTGGAAAAATTAATATGATACACTTGCATTTAACTTTTCTGAAAATAACATCTATTTTGACGTTACTAGTAGATAAATAAAACTTACTAAACGTTAATTTTTGAGCATTTTAATGTCAATATTAGGTCCGTTAGGTTTTGTATCACCCATTACCATACACATAAAAATACTTGAGCAAAAAATATGAAAAAGCAAAATAAACTGGGATGACAGATTACGTGTAAAAAAATTTGGGCTTTTGATAACGATAACAACAAGAATTGAAAAATATATAAAATTGCTTTTCATGAGCCGTTGCTATTGATTCGGAAAGTTTGAAACAAACATCGCTGAGGTCCACGTTTTCCGTGACGTCAGCTTGAAATCTGTCACATCTATTGCCTATTGGCGTTTTCTGTTACCAAATAACTCTTATCATGTGGCATTTATAATCTCTAAAAGTCCTGTGGTTCCGACAAAAATTCAGATGACTTCGCGGCTCAAACTGCAAGGCAGCATTTTATCTGTTTGGCTTACAAAAAAAATCGGTGATAAGCATGATATTTGAATCATAAAACGCGTTTATTGGACAGACTCTGAAGACGTACGTCATTAGATTAAAAAGATTCCCGTATTCTTAAATTTTTTGTATTGAATTGCTTTAACAAGATTCATAAAATCCATGGTTTCTGATTTGCATTGGGTACTGTCAAAGAAAAATCTAGCTGACAACGTGACTATTAATATCCTTAACTCATTAAAAGGAAATAGCAGATAGATTTGAAGACCATTATTTTTACAAAAACACGAATCACGATGGCCTAAGAGATTGACGTTCAAACCTAACTTAAATAATTTACACGATAAAAAAGCACATAAAATAATGATTAATGTTTTTCGCATACATTGAGAAGGTCTACTTATAGATATATAAAGATATTTGTCATGGATCAAATCAAAAAACGGTTACTACGCTCGTACTTAAAGGTATATGTCGTATGAAAAAAGAAAAAATTTTCTCAATAATATTGAAAACATCCACAAAATTTTTATATTCCAAGAACAATCAGAAACAATCATTTCTTAAGGAAATGTTAGCGTTGAAGAATAAGGAAGAAATTCCAAAGAATTTTTTCTTGATAAATATAGATCCATATATCGATGAAACTGACAGCCTAGTATATTTAGATGGATTTCCAGAAAAACTCGTAATCTTAGATGTGATAAAAAAGTATCTCGATTGATAATACGGAACTTTCACGAAAAATTTTACCAAGCAAGCCACGAGTGCGTGGGCAACGAGATTAAACAATTATTTTGGATTACAGGCTTGAGAAAAGGTGTAAAGAGCGTAACAAATAAGTGTCTAAAATCTAAAATGCTTCGCAAAAAACTGGCTAATCCTTACATGGCAGATCTACCTTTAGCTTAATAAAAATAATGTTTACAACCATTTACACATTGTGGACCCGACTATGTTGGTCCAATAAAAGGTAATAGGTAGAAGAATTGAGAAATGATACGGTGCATTGCTTACGTGTATGAATACCTGAGCCCTTCACATTGAATTAGCTTATAGTTTAAGCACAGATTTGGCTATTATGTAAGACCATTAGTTATTCACAGTGATAACGGTACAAGTTTTCGAGCTATGAGTACAGAGTTGGAAAAAGCAATCAAATAAATAAGTTTTAATATAATAACAGAATTTAAGCATTAAAAAATAATTGAGTAAAAATTGAATCTACCAGGTACTTCGCATATGGGTAGTGCTTGGAAATGCTTTGTTCAAACGGTTAAAACAGCGTAAAATGTTATCTTTAAAGGTTAGCCACCAAAAGATAAAATACTTGTTAGCGTTGCCTAAAAAAGAACATTAATGTTATTTGCATTTACTTCTGCACGCATGTGTAAATCTGTGGGGCGTAGAAGCATTTAAATCCAATCAAATGTTAATCAGAAATTTATAAGGTAAAATCAGACTCAAAATCAATGATATGGAAACCTAATATTATGTACACAAAAGCATTGGTGCATAGCTCAGCGATTTGCTTACTGTCTTTGGCATAGGTGGTTATGCGAGTATTTACCAACATTTGTTTCGAGGAAAAAATGGTTTTGAAATGAAAGTCCTATAAAAGGAGGTGACAGTGTTTTGATGCGTGATTTAAATCTAAAACAAGATCAGTGGAAAAAGGAGGTTATTCCTTGAGTACTGCTTAGCATTAATGGTCAAGCGCAAGTAGTAGAATTACGAAGTGCGAATGAAATTTTCTTCAAGACTACGAAAAGACTTCTGTATTTTAGAAGTAAAAAATTAATAAGATTTGTTTAGTGGGGAGGATGATCCCGACAAAGTTTTTGATTGCTAATTATTATAATTCACTAGCTGTTTTGTTGATAATTTATGTAAAATACTCCTTATCTTATGGGGACGTCTTAACATAGCAAATAATTGAGCTATGGTTCTATTAATGTTTGTATGCTTGATGGATGGAAAAACAGCTACCTTCAGAGCTACGTATTGGTTTAAAGCGCGTCTCTCATGCCAAAAGCACAGGGTGAGGGGAAGAAGGGGAATAGAAGATTAATTTTTCTCGTAGACGTGATCAAGAGGCGGTCACATAAAGAAGATACGATCGTTTGTAGGGTATGGAAAGAGAGAGGGTGATTTAAGGTTACCTTTTTTCTCGCTGACAAGAAAAAGCATATGAGGATTCTCAAAAATAAACAGCGTTACCCTTAACAACCCTTTTTTTTTCTTTTTCTTAATATTTTAAAAAATAAAAAGAATGAGGACACTAGCAAGAGCTCAAATTGATCTGAGACTTTCTGCAAAATATACTTATAAATAGTGACCCAGGCATTTATAATTACAATTTTCCACTACTTTTTTATCTCACATATGAAGCTTGTGTACTTTGTATAAAAGCATGTCATAATGTTCACTGACAGCAGTAATATTTTGATTCAAAAATTAAGTGGTGTCTTTAATTAAGCTAAGTGTTTTTTTTTTTGCTGACAGAACGAAGTAACGATCACCAGTCGACTTAAACAATATAATGAAAGATTTATAAGCAGGCACAGTTACAGATACCGCTGCTTCAACCGAGCTTTCGGCAGTTTTAGATTGCGTAATCTTAATACATAGAATATTACTCTGTAAATGTTAAGAACCAAGTATTTTTAGTAAAGCATTTGTGATCTCAATTAAATACTGACCAGACTCAAAAAACTAACCAGTCACTCTTAGATCCATCGTAGGTTGGCCCTCTTGATAATTTTATGCGTGCTCCCCAGCGTGGAGTTGCCTTAATTTTCGTCATTTAGAGTGCAAGTCCACCAATCTGCATCTGTAAAGCAGCCTTTTCTGACACAAGGTAGTGGATTTATTTATTGTTGTCTGATGCTTGGCTATGCATTAAATTTAAATTGCCTATGCATAAGCCTTGACGTGACTTGTGCCGTATAATTGAATCGTGTTAAGAATGGTCATTAACTTAAATAAATAACACTTTTCTGATGGAAATTTCTCTAACCAAGTAGTATTGTAGACGTTGTATTCGTCATAATCAAAGTATTGTCATCATTTTTGTTTGGCAAATTGGTAGCCTGCATTGAGCTCAATCCACTAGATGACAATGCGTTTGCGCTTGCTAAGATTAGCAAGATAGACTTCTACGTCTTACTACTTGGATCGAGGGCCAATCTCGTCAATTACCTATTTGCTTCTCTTTTTATTGCTTTTTGTCAGTTCATACGAGCATAGGAGTCACTTTCAGGTCTTGACAATAAATAATTGGCAACGCAACCCGAGTGAATCGTATTTCTGCACGCTGTGAGCCTTAATGTGTAATTCAGTTTTTTTTCTGCACTTTTTTCGTGCATACATTAATTTTAAAGAAGTGTATCTATCAGCATGATAATATCACTAAAGACAACCGAACCTAGAGTAAGTGTTAAAGTATCATTGGGATAAGGCTTGCGACATATGTAAAGGTAATAAAACTGATATTTGTACAGAATAAAAATTTAACAGTAGGAAATAATCATTTCCAAACGGGATTAGGAATAAATGTCAGTGTAGCTGCCACAAGCTTTTAGTACAATATTATTTAGGACCTGCAGCTGGAAAGTGGTTACTGTATGTCAGCTATTAAATTAAAAGTAACCACTTTTTGGCCACAGCAGTAAGAAAGATTGCATATGAACCACGGTTAGAAATAATAAAGCCTAAGATCATTGACTCCCTTCATTTTTCTGGCCCAGGTGCGTAATGTACAAATATTCTCATATAGTTTTAGAGTATACGTGTTGAAACAAGTATTGCATTTCTTAATAAAAATAAAAATAAATAACAATCTCCTGATAAAAAAACGAATGTACTATTACTCCGCAGCAAGAAATACATTTACTTGCAATGGAGAGGCACCGAGACACACTATGGTATAAGCTTATATGGATTTCTCAAAGTCTTTGCGCATCTTAACTGCTTATTTCTTAGGGTATTAATTGAGTTAAATAATTTTTCTTGGATATAAATTTATTAGAAAATCAATGGCCTCAGTCGTGCTAACGATACCACTAAATGAAGGACCAATGCATAAGGGTACATGAAGCATATTAGAAAATCGTAACTAATTTCTACTACTTCAAGAATTACGTATTAGACGGTATTTTATTATATTACGAAAATAATGGCTAAACACTATGTTAACTTCTTCAGACACAGAGCACAGGTAGTATGTATTGATAATCTGAGTGTTCCGTGACTCTTCAGGAGATGATTAGAGAAAAGTCAGGATAAGATAGAAATGTTTTTGATGTCAGCAATACTAATAATTTTATGAGAACTATTTTAGAAAGGTTTCTAGATTCTCATGACAGGTGAAATAATCTCAAGTTCATAACGGTGACTCCAATTCATGAGAAGTACTTGCTCCAACTGCTCTCTTCTCGTTAAACTATTGGTAATTTAATTAATCGCAAAATAAAACCCTGCATAGTTTTTATTAAAAATGAAATTAAATTTGTTGTTTATTTAATCTTACTAATTATAAAAAAGTAGAAAAGTAACTTATATCTTATGCTAACAGACGACAAAAGTGATATTTCTTATAAATCTATTCGTTTGATTTCGGTAGAGTTGTAGTAACAGGACAGTGAGCTGTAGGGTACAAGCCAAGTATTCTATATCAACTTCTAGCTGAAACTGTCATTCTACACTAATCCTCACTCGACGCTTCGCTTTGCTTATTGAGCCGCCTATTCCACTATAATGACTTAATGTTGAAAGTAATGTCTTTAAGTAATTGTATGAGGGTACAATGATTTTAAATGGGTAGGTTTTGAAAAAGGCTTCGATACAATAAAATCGGAGAACTACGTTGCATTAATGTTGTGTTGTTGTTTTAAGTGGTACTTTTATCTATCGTTAAACACGTGTTATCTTAATTTGACAATGTATGAATATCATAACTGAAAAAAAAATGGAAAACTTTGTTACAATAAATATAATTGTAATCAGAATAGTATAAAAATATTAAAACGCAGACTGACAGAAGAACAAGTAATAGACATAGCTAGTAAGATTGTAAGTTGAGACGTCAACAGATAATGATGGATCCGACACTTGACCGATACTTATTACTAGAGAGAGAGCAACTACATGGTACTTGTCCACAACGATTTTAGCATCCACCAATGCCAGAGGGTGCTGCTACCTGGAGATGATGCTACTACAAGTACACCCACTGATCACCTACACTCAGAGAGCTATTCACAATGGAGACGAGTAATGCGCAGTACGCATACAGCAGAGTACTCGAAATCACGTAAAATGGTGTGATGCTAGCTTTTGTATTATTACTGCCCCTTCCGTGTGTTGTGATATAGTCTCCCAACGCACAGATAGCTCAGCACAGGTAGCTCTTCTACCGTATAGCAGTAGTAGCATGTTTTTTCAATGGTTCTGCCACTGCTATACGCCGTGACAAGTTATAACTGGGCAACAAGGTGCTTTGTACTAAGTATATTATATACATATTTTAGCCATCTGCTCTCTCAATGTTGGTGATCCTCTAAGATAACGTGTTCTCAAAGAAATAAAGCATTGTTCTATTGTAACTATACTAAATAGTATATATTTAGCCATTATTAAGTAACTTTCGTCATTATTAAATTACTTTTATTTCCTACCAGACTATTGATATACATGAACTGAAGAAGCAAATATAGTATTAACCTATGAGAAAATATGGAAAAGTTTTTAGAAGTAAATACAACAAAATCAAAAATTTCAAAAATTACATTTTGCTGTATTATGTAACATATTTGATTGATCGATATTATTTGTGTTTTATATATTTTTTTTGTGTATAAATATTTGCACTATTGCATAGAATGCTAAGTAGAAAAAAATTGATTTTTGAATGTTAAAGAAAAGACAATTTATTGGACTAATTTTGACAATACAATATCAAGTAGATTGTGCAGATTAAAAAAAATACCTTGCAGTAATAAATTGTACATTGTTTTTTATGAATGATGCACATAACATTTTAGACACAATATTACCGTAACTTATTAATTTTGCTCGTTACTCACAGACACACTGTGCGCAAAATAATGAGTATTAAATCCGATTACAGATAAAAAAATATATTTCATGAAAATAGTTGTATCGACAACATATATATTTGTAACTTCTCCGTACTTTGGAAAATCTGAATTTATTTTAGGAACAATGATTCAGCCTTTTTTGTATTTTATGTAATTTATAGTAATACTGTTTACAGACTATTCTTTTTTATTAATTGGGAAATAACTGTTTATAGAATTATCTTGTTATTGCGATCCATACTTTATACAAATTTTAGAATATGGTGCAAAATGTAAATACATTTTACTTAGTTAATATCTAATACCTATAGTTTTCATAATGTCAATTTTGTTATTTAACGTTTCCAAACATTTTTTTTACTATTTAATGATGTGATTTAAGTCTTATAGTCGATAATTTTATTAAGAGGCCATTTCTTTTCATTCATCGGCGATAATGCACTGAAATATGTAATCTTGATTTTAAATGGCCGAAAAACTTAATGAACAACTTATGATGGTTATCAATCAAAATTCCTAATTGTAATATTAAGCTTTGCGTTATCATTGAAGCTGTTGATATGTGAACTATTTCACGCATTTTTTGGTGAACTTCATAAACTAAATTGTCTTTAGGTATTATATCACAAACCAAAGTACTAAAATGTCGGGTAAAAAATGTAATTTCTGAGGCTGTCATTTTTAATTTTCAATTTTTTTGTAAGTACTCCATGCTTATAGGTGGAGGATTATTTCAAGTTTCAGAGTCTAAATTTGTTGTGCGTAATCAACTATTAACGTAATAAATAAAGAAATATTTATCTTCGATTACAAACTCTAACAGAAGCTCAGATGTAACACAACAGCACAATCATTCCATAGTATCATGTAAGGTATCAACATACATATTTTCGATGACTTGAAAATCAGATAATTTGTCGAAGGTGCAAATTTCTTCAATGCCACTTTCCTTTATTCTATTTGCCAAAATATTTTTTACGTCTGTTTCGTACTGGTCTACGGTTCTTTATAAAGACTTATCTTCTTTCGTTGAAGTTTTAGATTGTTTTTTCCTGCAAAACCTATTCCACAGGATTTAGCTAAAGAAAGTAATGATGTTAGTCCGAAGATACTATTTAATCGACGGTCATCTCCTGCAATTAATGCAGATATAAATAATACTTTTTATTTTCACTTTCCTGCATCAATTTTTATATCTTGATCACTTCAGTAACTAAACTCTTCTATTAAAGGTTAAAAGATTATCTTATTTTCATATTTTTTTTGTTTTTTGTACGAAAACTACCACATAAAATAATATTTCTCGATTTTCATGAAAAATTAGGTGAAAAACAAGCATTTGTTGCATGCTCTGGTCCAACCTGATTTATACTGCTGTGGGATCCAAAAGCATTACCTGTTTCTGTATCATCATAAAAGATTACTAAGGGAAAAACTATATCTTGTGGCATATCATGTTAAAAATTTTTAAAAGATCTTTACATAATCCAGCTTGTGCAAGGTTCAAAATTACATCTTTCTGTACTTTTAAATAATTTAGATAGTTTACCGTCGTTTTTATTAGGCCTTTAGTCTCCAATAAATTTTTTAAAGAGTTACGCAGAGGGATATTTAAAACAGACACAGCCTCCTCTTTAAGAGAAACTATATTACCTTTTCGTTGTGGATATGATATGTTATCAAAATTTAAAATTAGTGGCTCAACGTATAACTTTAACTTGGTGTACATGCTAAGTCGTTTGTTCTTAGTTGAAAAATCATAAAATGGATCAGAAACTTGGGCAAAAACTTTTTTGATTTCTGAAAGGGCTTTTATACTGATTTTCTTAGTCAAAGTATTACATTGATTTTCTAATATTACTGGTTTATAAATATTTGTTATAAAATCACTGAAAGCATTAATAATAAACTGAATATCGCTTCATGAAAAATTCAAATTTTGGTACAACATGCATATTCATTTCAGGATTTCTTTAAAATATCTATATTGTAGATATATAAAAATAATATATATATATAAATGGAAACANAAAAAAAAAGTACGTGCGTACGTATAATATATTAAATAATAGAAATTTTTTTATGAGGTAATTTCTATGGACATTATATTTATATATATGCTCTTTTTTATATTAGATCTACAATTTTTCTTAGTGATACTAGTATTTAAACCTTACATTTTCTTATTTCACTGAGAAATTTAATAATTTGTTGCCGGCCAACGAGTTTTCTACAACTTTTTATGTCGTACACATATTTTTGAATAAATGACCAATTGTGTTTGCATAATAGAGGATAATCTCACTTTAAAACGTAAATTAAATTATACATAAAATCAAGTGCCTCCATAGGTTTTTAAAAATTAAATGTCTTGTCTAGGATTACATGACAGCATGATAAATTATTCAGTTTACCATAAAAAACAATGAACCCAGATGTTGACTTGAAGTTTCACAGAATTTTTGTGTTCATTGATTAGAGAACTCAAATCGTTATGATCCAGCGAAGATTATAAGAAAACTTATTTCATGTAAATATTATGTAAGAATTAAAAAAATTTCTTTTTTGTCATCGTACTGCAAATTTTTGTACTACCGAAAAATGCCGCACAAATAAATTCAAGACTTGATTTTCGTGGACTTCACTAGACTAGATCTAACGGAATATTTAATAATACTTAATAGTAGCTGTAATGCTAAAGCTTGTTTGTGTTCTGAAATCATTTAATAAAATTGTTAGATCGTGTAAGATTATCCAAATTTTGAAATAACTTATTTCTATGTCTTACAATAAGTGTAAGAGATGCGAGTACTGACCATCTGTAGTTATTTTTGCATTTTGTCTTATTGCATCATGGTGGTTATAATAATCTGTAATAACAATAAACTGCACATCACTGACATAAGTACTTGTTTTTTTTTTTTTGCCATTCTGCAACCTTCGTTTCAACAAGTTTAATAAAGTTAGCACATATGTTGTTAATCTTTTTTAGATCTCAGAAGTATAAGTACATTTGTGTTTATCAGTATGTGTTTAAAAAATTGTATGAAAATTGGACAATATCTTAAATAATATTAACATAAAAATAATTTGTTAGGAGTTCTAACCTGCTTAGTAAATTACTAATGTTTAACGCATATTTAAAAAATATTTGTACTTTAATGGAGAGAGGAAAAATCAGCGTATATTTTGTTGTTAATATACAAAATCAATTTTTGATGAATATAAACGAACGCATCTTACTAGCTTTAGAGCTAGATCATTTTTTAAAATTTGAAAATTTTGAATGTATTGAACTCCATGAACGTCCGGCATCATTAAGCTTCTGTGAATATAAGATGTATCCCATAGTGACAAAATTTTTTCTTCGCTACATGTATATTTTTTATCCCATGGCAAATCAAAATTTATTTTAGATGGTAGTATCGAACTGAAAGTCACTGTATTTTTTGGAATTACGTGGCACTCTACTCAGTTAAACGTTTTTAGCTATACATAATAATTCTTGAAATTTAATGTATTCATTGTAGAAAATATCTGTGAGCATTCACTATTATTTTCTGTTTATCATCTACAGGACTAGCAAATGTGACGTATGGAGTACAACAATATAGATGAGCTTCTTCCACTTCAAATAATTCGGTAAGCAATTCTGCTTGGATGTTAAATCAAGCTTCCGTTATGCTATGAAAAAAATGTCTAATGTTATTATAAAATAATTGGAATAGACAATGAGATTACCGTGCACAGTACTAATATTTAAAGCAAAGGTAAGTGAGTAACAGAGTTTTACATAACATTCAATTAAATTTTAGAAAAGTATCAGCATAAATACTTTTATTATTACATGATTACGCACAAAAACAAGAATCTAGCATTTAATAACATTAACCAGTTGATTTTAGAGAGAAAAAAGAATTGGGACTAATGATGTAACAATTACAATAAAAAAAAATTCTTACTTAAACTGGTTATTTGATTTTTTACATTTTTGTTGTTGATAACTATGTAGCATAAACGCTTCCAGAAAGGTCCAGTGTCTTTATTTTTTCCGTAGCTAATGAGCATCAAATTTTCTACCATGTTCTCACTGTCACAAAGTAATTGATACAGTTCTTTTTTTGTACTAAAAGAATATATTATTTATTACAGAAGTTAGTTGTTTCAGTTACATTTTATCATAATTCTTATAACTTCTGTTCAATCAAAACTATTAGAAATATTAAGCTTATGTTTGTTAAAATTGTTATTTGGTGTATAATATTTATTAAAATTTATCAACTCGCGCAAAACAAAGCTGTTATTTTTCTCAACTGGGGCTGCAGAAGTTAACGTTTTATTAATTTTTTCAGAAATAATGCTATTTAAATAATTATCTAATGCTCTTCTTTTTCTATTGACCCTAGTGATTAGAGGATTTTGAATATATATCTCACTAGCTGCAGAATTGTCTTTATCATTCACAGTGCAAAGTAAATCGTCTGAAGATCTTGTTACTTCCAATTGACAGTTGGATTAAAGTCCAATTGTATGGAAGCAGGTACTATCAGAGTTATTAGGAACGCAAATAGGTACTCTTAATGCTGAAAAGTGCCAGCATTATTCTGGATGGTAGTGGTAGTAGTACCCAAAGAGTTTTCGAATAAAGAGTAGCAGCTCTTAAAAGTGAACTTTTCTTTGCATGAAAGAACAAACAGTTTAATAATATCTTTTTCTGATAGCACACAGAATTTTTTCCCATTTATATGTTTAGCTAAAATTTAAATACATTTTTTAAGATACGTCTAGCGAAAGCGAATTATTATATAAATCGTAATGAGTACTCTGATTACAGATTTTTTTTAAGTAATAGCGTTAAGTCAATTTTATGGAACTATTCATTATTATCCAAAAACTGTGCTTTAGCAATTTCACTATGGTATCGGAAAATGCTAACGAACTGTAATAATGACGTAAAAGATACTAAGCTGTCAGTTATTCGACAACGAAATCAAGTAATAATAAATAACCTCTAAGTAACATGCAACTATGTTGACATAAATTGTACTTACTACTAAAGAAATCAATCAGTTCTAATAAATTTCAGCTTATAAGAATGTCTTTTACAAAATCGTCCATGGCTCAGTTTTCGTTCTCTTCTTTCTTAATCTAACGTCTTCATGGGGTTCTTGTAATCATTAGCTTATGTACACATAAGAAAGCTGACTCTTGAAAATGTATCTAAGAAGACTTTTATCATCCTTACACCATAAGAATCAGTTGCGAAAAGTATATTACAATGCAACGAATAAAAAAAAAAGTACGTGCGTACGTATAATATATTAAGTACAAAGAGCTTTGCTGCCCAGTAATAACTTGTCATGGCGTATAGCAGTGACAGAACCGTTGAAAAAACATGCTTTCACTGCCATACGGTAGGACAGATACTCTATGCGTTGGGAGACTGTATCATAACACACGGAAGGGGCAGCTTACGTTGTTTAAAGTACTCTGCTGTATGTGTACTGCGCATCATTCGTCTCCGTTGTAAATAGCTCTCTGAGTGTATACGCCCACCCAATGAAATACCTGCTAGCGACGCTTAATGCTGGCAATCAGTTTTAAGCAGAGAACGAACTAAACAATGAAAACAATATTCGCACAATTTTACCAACTACCACAATTTAAGGTGAGAGACACCCCAGGAATGCACTAAAAACTGTGTCTCAGAACATCAGGAGGCCTTTATTACTAGCACTGAAGGTTAACACGTACCTAAGTTCAAGATAAAGGTGTGCCTAGAGTTACGAATTTGAGACAAAGTATAATTTTTCCTGTAACGCAGGAACTACAGGAGTAAAGAAAGAAGTAAGGGCTCTGCTTTGCACTGCAGGAGATAACAAAGGTCAAAGACTAAGAGAGACTGAAGAAAAGTGAGAGAAAGGTCAAGTAAATCCTTGTGTTCACGTAAAGAAAAGTACCATGGAACGCGAACAGCATACATGGGAGAGTCATCATTGCTCGTACGTTTCACCATGTGTATAAGTACATCAGAAAGAGAGAAAAAGTAAAGGACAGGATGAATATACTTGTAGTTACGAAGAAGACACGAAAAGAGGAGTAGTTAAGATTAGTGTGGGCAGATAGTGTCAAGTGGAGTATTAATAAGTTGTATAAAGAAGTTTGCAAAATCCATAGAGTAGTATAAACTAAGAAAACTAAGAAAAAGTAAAAGCAGTGCGAGTTTCTTTAAAAAAAGTCAAGAGCAGCAAGCAGAATAGACAAAGGATCAGAAAAAGAGAGACACAGTGAAATTAAAGTTTCTTAGAGTAATAGGAAAATAGCTGTAAGTAGAAAAAATCATTTTCCTATTCGAAAAATTACTCATAAGATTTTCTCAAAAACTTTTGTTTTCACTGTTAAGTTAACTCTTTCTTGGGCACTTACACCACTGTTGATTCTTATTAGAACTTACAATGCATATTTTTTTTTGTAACAGTGCAAATGCTAAGGCTAATAAGAATTCAGTTTGTAGATACTGTACAAGTACCCGTACTTGACAAACGAAATTTTTTATTATTAGAAAGTTGAGATTCCTCGTCAACTGAGTAAAAGGAACAATACTTTTAACATAATCATAACCATTTATTATATATCAAATTAGACAAATTTGGTGCATGTGCATGGATGGCAGCACTTTCAATACAAGCACTCTATGTCCTACATAAATGCCATTTTTTTTAATATCTAATATACTTAAGACTGATAATACTAAACCACATAGTATCTTTTTCAAGAAAACTTTCTTAAGAAATAAATAAGAATGAGAAGAATACCTCTTTGGCTGTGGATCGAACACACGACTTTCTGTTTACCAGATAGTTGCTCTACCACTTAAGCTACCAAGAAGCTGTACATTCGATTACACCGTTGGTTTAGATAAGTTTCTTAATCTTAATTCTTAGAGCTGTTTTTCACCTAAGCTTGATAAAGTAATTATGTGACTTTTATTCTTGTCGGTGAATTAGAAATTTATATGACCAATAGTTTACAAGCGAATGTTGATACATCTGAATCATTGTATCAAGAAATACATATGCATAGATGGCGGCACTTTTAATACAAACACTCTATATCCTACATACTTGCCATTTGTTTCAATATACAATATACTTATGACTCATAATACTTAACCACATAGTTTCTTTTTTAAGAAAATTTTTTTAAGAAATAAACAAGAATAAGAAGAATTTCCTCTTTGGCTGCGGATCGAACACACGACCTTCTGTTTACTAGACAGTTGCTCTACCACTTGAGCTGTACGTTCGATCACACCGTAAGTTTAGATAAGTTTCTTATTCTTAATCTGTAGAGCTCTCTTTCACCTCAGCTCGATAAAGTTGTTATGGGACTTAAATGCTTGTCGGTAAATTATAAATTAATAAGAAAATTTCTTGAAAACATTATCTGGAAAAAGAAGCTATGTGGTTTAGTGTTATAAGTCTTGAGTATATTGGATGTTAAAAAAAAGGAATGTATGAGGGGTTCAGAATGCTTGTATTGAAAGTGCCATCATCTATGCATATGCACCTTTTGATACAATGATTTAGACGTATCAAAATTCGCTTGTATGCTATTGGTCGTATGAACTTCTGATTTACCGACAAGCATTACAGTTACATAACAAAATAATGATACAGTTTCTATTATCAAGCTACTAACCAGTGATTTGTTAAAAAAAATGTTAAAAATTTTTGAAAATTACGAGATTTTTTATCACAAACATGTTCTACACTAATTAGTACTTAGCAAATTTATTTGTTTTGATATTTGTCAAGGTCCTTATTTAAATGTGATTTGTATAAAATATTTGACGTACCTCGAACAGTATGTCCTTCTTCTTCTCTTCCAAATATTATTTGTGCTTCAATAAATAGAGTATCAAATCTATTTAAAAAAAACTCCCAAGTCAATATATGTCGATCTGATAAGCAATTGTGCAAATGATATAAGGACTGAAGTATAAGTGGTCTGTCAACTATCATCATATTAAATTGGGTCTCCATACACAAGAGCAATGACTGAAAAAATATTTTAGATTTAAAGTATAATAGATAAAATATGAGTTAAATAATGCAAAAAAGATAATTACAAAAATAAAATGGGGACGTGAATATAACAAAGATAAAAAATGTTTGTTTTAATGTATATTATATTAATCAATCCTTACTATTGCACAGCTTGAATAAGATAACTAATATCTAAAAAAAGTTCAGCTGTAAGAATTAAAAGTTTCAATTTTATTTAAAATAAAATAGTAATACAATCAATTTATCTTGGCTCGTTAAATATCTACTTTTTAAGCTGTTATTACTATAGGTGTGTTGCAAGCAATTGGGCAGATAAATAATAATTTATGATACTTCTTGAAGAAAATGTTTCTAGAAATGCATAGGACTATTAATTTTTTTTTTCTATGTAAACGCTAAAAAGAAGTGTTTAGAAATTGTGTGCAATTTTTTTAAACCCATTCAAATTTTGAACGAATAATCAAGAATTCCTGGATGTATCACAAAAAAAGGAAGGTATCAGTAATCTATTATTAAATAAAAAACTCAATTTATTCATTTCTTAAGAGCCGACCATCGTGCTTGTAAAAATGTTATTTGATGCTTACGCTTTCGAATGAAAGGCTAAATTATCAAGAATGTGCTATGCTCTTATGTATTTCTCTTATGTAGACATCGTATAAGCTTGTAAGACATGATTTGTTAAGGGTAGGCCTTAGTGAGTTGTCAAAATTTTTAAGTGTGCTAAGTGATGACTCTCTATTGAAAACGTTGTTATTTTCTGTTAGATGCTACTCACAAGCTGTGTATTCAGTTTAGCAAAATGGTTATCGAGGGATGAACAATGATAGAATCGTTCTATTTTTAAAGACCACTTTAATCAGAGAGGTCTATCCTTGTACATGAACTAAAAGAGAATATCTAAAGGTAGAGTTTTATTTTGTTTACTAAATACAGCTTATGTGCACGATGCTTGGCCAACAGTTTCAAATCTTTCTGTTTTTTAGGCGCTAAGAAATTATACTGAATCAGTTTCATCTTGTACAAAATTTATATTTGTGTCTACTACGATCATTTTCAATGTAAATAATAAATAATTCTGCAACAAAAAATAATCAATTGCAATGTTAGATAAAGCTGAAGTTAAAGTTATGAAATAATCAAAAGAAGATTTAGTTGTAGTTTAATTGTTACAGAAACTTGATGAGGAAGAAAGATTTTTAGTAATGCACAGTCTGTTAAAAACGTAAGAGACTATTATTACAAATCTAATATTTAATTAATCCACAGGAAATAAATGAATAGTAACAAACTGAAAAACTGACAGAAACAAAATATAACTCAAAACATAACATAAAATGAAACATTTTAAGATATATTTACACATATTTTATTTCCTGTACAGATGTCAAACCTAGAGAAACAATAATTTCGTACTTCTTGTATAAAGCAATAAATGAACAGTAGCCGTCTTATTACTGATCTTAATTCACTGAAAATTATGTGTGTTAACAACAAAAAATCAAAAGAAGTCTTACTTCTTTGAGTAGCTAAATCACACTTGAACTGCATCTTCTCCTATTTCATGCATGAAAAAACATGGAATATAGTTTTGTTAAAGTAATTTACAATATACATCATTTTTCTCATATGTTAAGTTCTAAAATAATAGTAGTTAAAGCAGTGTGTGTGTGCTCACAATTTGTATTAGTATACTTACGAGACGACATAACTTGTTTTAAGGATCATGTAATCTACTATACTACACCACGTTACTGCAGCTTCCTACGGAACTCTTAAAAAAGTATTCTCTAAGTTTTTTTAAATTATGAGTGATACAATTCAAACGATAAACTTAACAATTTACTTACTTTCACTGTATGACAGTTGCTTAAAATTCAAAGATCGTCGTAAACTTTATATGTCTCTGATACCAGTCAGTCCTGTTTAGCCATTGTTGTGCCTTATAAGTTGCAATAGTGCATGGCACTATTATTATAGCAATTGCCTATCTCATAGTTGCATCGATTTTTCTTATAAAGAACATTAATCTTTATTATATTATTAGTATGAATAACTACCATGACGGTCGTAGTTAGTACTGCAAATGTTAGGACATCAACTATACTGTTAAAAAAGTGAACAAAATTAAAGCACTTCAAACTTTAAAATCAAAATGCAACTCAGAATTTGAAGTATTTATTTCCTTCAAATCCAAGTTATGTATATACATATATATATTTTCGTTCACTCCTCTTTTAAGTGTTTTTTAAAAAAAAAAAAAAAAAACTCGAAACAAAAATCACGCAAAATAACAGACTTTAATAAGCAGTGGACTAGGAAAATTTTCAAACAACAAACGTAAATCAGAGAGATTTCATTAGTAGGCTTGGTAAGAGACATAAAAAATCTAGATATTACAACTTACATCTATATTGACTGAAAAATCAACTATCATTTTTATTATCTTTTTTTAAACGACGATAAACGACATATTTTCCAAAAAAATTTTTTTTTCTTTCCTTATTTACCACTAAACGAGAATACAGGGTAGAATCAAACAAACTGAGTAAGAGACGAATATTACTCCTTTACTTTCTTACTTCGCCCTCGACAATCTTTTTTTTCTCCTGTCTGATTATTATTAAGCTGTGACATAGGTAATTGAACACAGCCCCACAATTTTAGAAGAGTACATAAGATCTCGTATATTAAAAAAGAAATATACGACTCATGATGTATATATCTATATATATAAAAAAGGTAGGAAAGAAAAGTGATTCATTTTAGCAATATGACCCATTAGTCAGACAGCGATAACGAAGGCCTGGGTGATAATATGATAACCGAAATGAGCAGGCCAGAGCTCAGTAAAAAGCAGCAAAGAGAAAGTATGGCAGAACAAATGTTAAGATTTGAGCTTGAATCAGAAGGTAGTGAAAAACTGGATGCCCTAGACGAAAAGACTAAAACAATAGTGGTAGGCTTATTTTTAAAAATTAGAGCGAAGCTAAAGAAAGCAGAAAAAGTGAATATCCCTTATAGGGTGATCACAGAGACCATTCAAAATTCGTCACCGATAGGTAGGGATCACCGGGATATATCTGGTGACACAAACGTAAACATAAGAAGCATGAACAAAAAAGCGGGTCCTGTTTCTGGCGGACGAGTCAGTGAGCAAAATGCAAGGAGAGCTGAAGAGATATACGGAGCTCGAACAGATAAAACGACCATGCTGCTGACGCAATGGGGCATGCCAGGGAAGCCGTAGTGGCCGACTTCAACTGCATCCTGTTACGAAAATAAAGGTCTAAGAAATCCCGGGATAGGAGACGCTCATATTCTACAGCTATGCGACAGAATGAAAGATATGAGAAAGGAACTTGAAGAAATCAAAGAAGTCACGTTTAGGGTAACGGTACCACCACTTATGGATAACTTCACAAATTAGGCCGATTCAGATACCAACAGGAATAGACTACGGAGGATATAGCACCTACTACGCCCCAAGGTACAGAAGATACATACGCTACACACAATCATAATCACCCACGCAGACCGCAGAATGTGCAACTAAACATTCTGCCCACGCTCAGTCATATGGCAAGCAACACTTTATTCTTTGATGGAGATCCAATTAAGCTGACACTATTTAAAAGAATGGTAAAAATGACTGCGGAAAAGGTGAGCCCAGAAAATAAATTACTTTTTCTCGGCACACTTGCGGGCATACTAAAGGGACAAGTAGCTGAACATTTCGCGCTCAGACTGGCTCAATTCGCAACAGTTCAGGATTTTCTTCGAGAACTTGTGAGGAGATACGGGAGCATTAATAATTTGGACACGTTGATGGCACAGCTCAAGATATTTAGACAGCATAACTGGGAATCAATACAGGACTATGGCGGAAGAGTACAAGAATTGTATAACAGGCTGACGATGCTGCATGATTTGAACACAAGCCTATGTCCTATTCAGAAGCAGGTTCTGAAAGAAAGCGCAGAAGCAGAGGCAGTTAAGCAATTTACATATGGCTTGCACCCAACATATAGATGTAAGATTAGATGCTCAAACCCAAGGACCGTCTGCGAAGCAATTAAAGAAGTGCTAAGAATAGAGAGCGACCTTAGCTTACAGCATGCAATACCAGTACGTACACTGCCCACATACAATAAAGCAACGACCAAGTGGGGTCCAATAGTAAATCTGGTGAATATAAGAGAAAGAACAACAGAAATTACCAATGAAGGTTAGGCAGCTGCAGCGGCATAACCAACCCGTAGATAATACCAATACCAAGAGAAACGCCTATAACTACGGGAATGGGAATGATAATGCTAACAATTATAATGATAATAACTATAACAGGGGCTATAAAAATGGCCCAACAGATCCTTATAACAGGAATAGTAACTAATACAACAGGAAAAACAACTTTAATAACGAAAACAATAATTACAATAATACAAACAACAGATCTAACAATTACAACAATAGAAATAATAATTATAATAATAATAATGATTACAATGACAAGTACAATAACTAATATCCCGCAGGCAGTAATTATTACTCTAACAGTGGCTACGGTAACCCGTATATTAACACAAATGGGGAAACATTTATCCGCCATGGAAACAACAATAAGAATCAAGACAGCAGGAACGGCTTTAACAAGGATCCAGTCAGGAACGGGCCACCACAGGATGGGGTTTCACAGCAGCAAAAAAAAGGCGCATACGGTCCTGACAATAGGAGAGACGCACCTGCAGCTTTAAACTCGCAAGATGTTCGGCGTACTCCTCAAACGCCGAACATGAATTAGAGAAAGAAACAGAGAGAAACGTGTCCGACTAGAAGGTGCGAGAGGGAGGCCGCAAAAGGCGGAGCAAAAAATAGTGGAGGCAGAATCACGCATCAACAGCCTATGTACTTATGCAGTGCAAGGAAGTATAGAATGCAATACTGCAGAGTGCGAAAACACTCCTACGCAATAGGGGGGCAGACGCACAAGGAAAGGCAGGAGATCCCGCAGAAAGAGTAATCGGATGAAGGCGGCGGATACATGTATAGAGAATGACGAACCCAAGATTTTAGAGTGTGGCGAAAAAATAGAGCAGCTTCTCAAAATAACTATAAAACTTTCAGGAACAGGGCAAATTCCACCATCGGTCTAGTAACGGGGACCACAATGAAAGAATGGAGGGGCAACTTTTTATGCGGATACAGGCGCAAAGATTTAGTTGCATGGATTGGAGTGCACATTACATGTCGTCCCCCATGACTTCTCTATGGACGCGGAAGAAATCATAGGGTGGGATACTTTTAAGCAATATCGGGGCCAGACAAGTGCTACCGAAAATATGATTAGATTAGATGATGTAGAGATACCACTGTTGAAGCCAAAGTGTTTTAAAATACCTGCAAAATCACGACAAATAATTTATGCGTGAAAAATAAGAAGCAGGAATAAAGCAGAATATGTCTGGATACCCCTCTAAGAAAAGGAAAAAGAAATATTATTTGGAAACCTTATAGCCAGAAATATTTAAGGAAAATAAGTCAAAGAATGCATAAATATTAGTGATGAGATGAAATACGTGCCTGTTCCGGAAGTAGAGCTCATAGATTACGAAGAAATTTACCAGAATCACTCAAAAGACGTTAAAGGCAACAATGTCAAATGCTTGGGAGAAGCAGTAATAAGGTTATTTCATGAGGAAAAAAATTATGATAAAGAAACAACGGAAAATTTTTCGAAAAACGAAGAGAAGTAAGAGAAACAAAAACGGGTAAACAAGATAATGCAACTTGTAGACACCGCTGGTTGCAACAATAAAGATATAGAACATGTTAGAATACTGATCGAGTCAAATCCATACGTATTTGGCTTTGACGGAGAACCTCTCAAGGCAACACACCTGTTAAAACATCGAATTATAACGACGTCGGATAAACCCATCGTGGCGAAAAGATTTGGATATCCACCGGTGATAAGGGATCAGATGAAAATTGAAGTAAAGAAGATGCTTGAACAAGGGATAATTGAACCCTCTACCTTTCCATATAGCTCGAATAGCTGGATAGTGGCAAAACAACCAAGACCAAACAATGAAAAAAGGGTGAGAGTAGTCACGGATTTCTGACTACTAAACGAAGTTACGGTAGGCTTATACTACCCGCTACCGTTTCAGAGTGATATCTTAGAGAACCTAGCGACGGCACGTTACATCACGGTAGTGGATCTCAAATTGCGATCTTTTCTGATGAAAATACACGACAATGATGTACATAAGACAGCATTTTCAGGTCCAGACGGGCACTACCAATATATAAGGATGCCAAAGGGGTATAAAGACTCGCCAAACACATTTCTAAGGGCTATTGCACTAGCACTCGCAGGATAACAAGGCTAGAAAATAGAAGAGTATCTTGATGCCATAATGGTCTTTGCCCCTGATCTTAAGAAACATGAGAGATGATTCTTGAAACTGTTAAAGTGGCTAGCAGCTTAATGTAAGGAAAGTAAAACAATCTTAGGATTCATAGGCTACTACAGGAGATTTGTCAAAAATTATGCACGAGTTGCCCAGCCTATAACAAGTCTCCTAAAAGCAGGCACTGCATTTAAATGGGGTAACCAAAAGGAGAAGGTATTTTAAACTCTCGCATGTACACTGTGTAGTGGATCTTTACTTATTACCCCAAATTTGAAAAAAAACCCTTTATCGCTACAACTGACTCATCAGATTACGCGATCGGAGCGATTTTTAGTCAGGAAGGGATCAAAAAAGATAGACCGTTTGAGAAGGCGTCTTGTTGCCTTAAAGGGAGCTAACTCCAGTACACAAAATAAGACAAGGAATTGTTAGCGATTGTATTTGCAAAAGAGCAGTTTAAACCATATTTATATGGACGCAAGTTTACGGTGGTTACAGACCACGAGCCACTTAAGCACTTTCAGTCATCTAAGAAACCTGACATTCGCTTTAACAGACTTAAAGCGAAACTAAGAGGGTATGAGTTTGAAGTTATATACTCCCCGGGCGTAAACAACAGACCACCTGATGCATTATCACGAAACACAGTACTACAAAAAAGGGAAGTGAATCCCAAACGGCCTCGCCAAGAGCTATATCAGCTGGCGGATAAACAAGAGAATAAAGAACTGGCTGATAGCGACGGATCTCCGATGTACAAATTTAAAGTACGGGCAAATCTCAGGAAGAGAATTCAAGGTAAGCCTAAGAAAATAAAAATTCGTGGTACCGATTCAGAAAACTCAAACATCATAGTACAGAAAAAAAAGCGATATTGCCATGAGAATATTGAGAAAGGTTTAGATACAAGTACAGTAAGTCAAGAAAACGGTGATGCAGACTCTAAATCAGAGAAGCCTTACGAAAAGAATTAAAGGAGGACTTATTTCACAGGGGCCAGCAGACGGGAAATTAGGCTTTATTATGGAAGAACCAGGCTTTCGAAAGGGTATAACGGCTACAAGCACGCCAGCCATATAAGAACAAAAAGAAAAATTACAAAAAGCACGTAAACGACAGCTTGACACTTTGCACAGACACAAACCAAGTTTTTCAGCCAAGCAACTAACGACAAACCCGTCAAAAGAAGTAATAATAGCGAATTCTGACATACAATTACCTAGCGTTGCAAATAAAAATCAAGAGTTAATTACAGCAGAGTGAAGAACTGATATAGGAGAAAAAGAAGGAAGCACGAAGCAAGCGAAGGAATTTTCGACGGACAACCAAGAAGACCCAAATATAAATGACTTATTGGAGGAAAGGTCAGATCAATTGTGAGCTCTAGTTGTGATTGACATTAAAAATCAAGATGTAGAAGTCAGACCAGAAGTGAGGATTGATATGTGGGAGCCTAGCAAGATAATAACGACAAACAAAGCAGCGCTACGTACAAGAGAAGAAGTTAACGAAAAGACATAACGGGGGAAGCATGGCTTAGTCAGAGAAAAATGAGAGCATGGTACGAAAAAAACGTGATGAGCAGCTAGTAAAAGTTGCACCCCCAGATAAATGGCTAGAATATTTAAAACACGAAACGCGGAGGAAAACTTGTAAATGCACACAACCTGGTAGTACTCTAACAAAAATATCAGAAATACCATGCAACCCATCCGGAAACTGTTTGTTTTACAGCCTTATACGGTAGTACAAACTCGATATCTAATCTACTGAGTTGCGAACGATTCTGCGCAATTTGAATTGATCACAAAAATGCAAAGAGCTGGAAGAAATAAAGGAAATTTTTGAGTTTCAAACAATGTATTAAAACAGCAATTGTACTTATCTGTTCTCTTAGAAACTTGAGAAAAATATTCGTATACACTTTGCATTGACCTACGGAAATTATATTTACACTCATTACAGTGCTACGACAGACGGTGAATTTTGCAATTTACATCTAGAAGTCGTAGGTGAAAATGCACATGATACGCCTCTTATACAAGTTACTAGCGTGATAAATACAGAACTTGAGTCAGGGGTAGAGACCCCACAAAAGACCGTAGCAGTAGTGAAGGAAGTGAGAAGTGAAAGCATAGGTCCGAACAAGACAAGATAGTAGACAGAGGCAAGCAAGGGAAAGAGGACAAAAGTCATTCAGAAAAGGAGCAAGACACCTCCGAAAGTGCAGAGGATACGAGTTAGCGTACGAAAAAACGGGGAGAGAACAGACAGCAAACAAGCAGCGATGATGACAACAATGAAAGTACAGCAGAGGAAGAAGGAGAGCAAGCCAACGAATTGAATGACGCGATATGCAAAACAGAGACCGAGAACAAAGCCAACACAGTCATACACTCACCATCAATAGAGAAACATAGAGTGTGCAAAACACGCCTATCAACGGCAAGGCCACCATGGGTACCAAAAGCGGAAAAAGACCCACCCCTACTACAAAAACTGAACAGGATCGAGGGCCACCTATTTAAGTACTTAGATAATCCAGCGTTCATGACGAAAACAAAAGCAGTACCCAATACAGGTTCATAGATGCGCTGCAAGAGAGGAGATACATTGATCCAACACGCATGAATAACGAAGAAAGAAGCGTAGGAGAAACTATAATAATAAATTCAAGGAGAACGAAAATCATGCACATGTATTCAAAAAAGCAATTTGAAGAAACTGCGCTTCAATTAAACATTAAGAAATATATAAAGGCTCTTAAAGAAATAATAGTAGCAAATACAATAAAAACGATTGGTATCGTTAGGGACCTAGTGATCCTCAATATGATTCAGTGGGGATACTTTGTCGATACCTTTGAGGAAATATTGAAAGATAGTAGACTCACAGCAGTACTCTACACGGATGATCTAGTTATCCTACTAGCAGATCAAAGAATTAAAATCATTAAAGAATACCATAAAGTTGCAATGAGTGGACATAGGGAAATAAATAAGATAAATTACAGGGTCGCCAAAGAGTACTACTAGAGAAACATGCGCCCAGATGTGAGATAAGTCATCTTGGGATGCATATCATGCCAAAACGAAAAAACTCCTCCGAATTTAAACAAAATAAGCCATACGCATAACCGACATACCAAGTCGAATGTTTGAAAAAATTTCTATGGACTTCTACGGGCCCATCAGTAAGCCCTCAGCGAATCAGTATACACATATTTTATTCATACAATACTGGCTAACAAAATTTATAGTACTCGCAACTGTAAAAAGAGAAACAGCCAAAGAAACGGTAAGAGCGATAACAGAAAAGTTTATAGCGTCATTTGGGCTGCCAGAACATTTATTATCGGACCAAAGCACTAATTTTATAAACAAAACTATGGATGAACTTGCAAGGCTGTTTGAAATAGACAAAACGGGAAGCACAGCATTCTACCCACAAATAAACATGCCATCGAACGTATGCATCATACTTTCACGGAACACATCAAGGTCTACGTAGTATAAAATGATCACTGGGACGAACATTTACCTATGTGCATGCACTCATACGATACCATGGACCATCAGAGTACGGTATACTAACAGCACAAAATAGTTTTTGGGCAGAGGGCTAGAACACCATTCAGTATGAAACTGCCACTGAAGGGCCAAATTTTAGATGCATATTTTAAAGAGTTATTTGAGACCCTGATAGAAATGAGAGCCATTGCAGCAATGAACTAAGTTTAGGCGAAATACCGATCAAAGTATTACTATCACCACCAACTAAATACAAGATATTTCTTAGTGGAAGAAATAGTTTGTGTGCTGGAAGAGCCATAAAAGGGCAAATATGATTCGCAATACTAGGGCTCGTATGAAATAACAGGTATTCATTATTTTAACAAAAACGTAAAAATACAGAGAGGTTATAAAATAAGAGTATCCCATGCAGATAAAATCAAAAAAGCATGTATGGTAAGGGCACCACCAGAGAATGCAAACAGGGTCAGGGACACAAAGGTACAGACTTGAACATTCGACTTTACTTAAAATTTCCTAGCCCCCGGACGCAGCCCGAAAATATAACAGAAAGGAGAGATCAATTAGGTAAATGATAGAATTTTTCGTGTCTCCCAGACGCGCCGCAAACTACATATGTACATATATAAGACTCAGATGCGCAAGCTCACAGAAAAAAAAATGTAATGGGAAGGTACACATGAACCAAGCATCAATAAAATTATTTAATTGTAGAATTTGCTTTACATAATTTGAAAGAAAAACAAAGCGAATGAGGGGCGCGTGTGGCACTCTCTATCAAGGAGACATACTCCAATGAGCATAGAATTAATTCACAGGATAAATGTACATATTATAGATGGTACAACAGCAAAAATTATGTATACTAACAGGCTGAGATAAACATGTAAATTTAAATGAATATATGCAAGAGGTACGAAAAAAAAATTAATGTTAAATAAGCAAGCGAAAAGAGTATGAACAAATGGAATTTTGTTTTTTAGCCCATCGACATCATTGTTGTGTAATAAAAACTTATTTCAGAAATTATTGTTAGGTAAAGAGGAGCATGAAGTAATGAAAGTAAAATTAATTAAGCAATCACAGAGAAAAAATTTATTCTTTAACAGGCCACGAGCTTACGGCGAGTACGAGATGTTGAACCTCCTCTTCTTCCACGTTCCATTATTGTCCATCACAAAAAAGCCTTCTCCTTTTGTCATGATCTGCTGATAATCAGAATGCCTGAGACGTCATACACCGTTGTCATGAAGTATCGAAGCGACTGCCACGTCCAAGCCAACGAACATACTGTTCGTGAAACCGTTCACCTCAAAGTCAGCATAATTTTGCAAAAACTACATGGATCATTACTTAATTGTTCATGTAAAGGAAACTAATAATGACACACCCAGATTACTGGTTGACTGTCAAGAGGGATAATCGACCACATCCAGTGTGCGACAGTATTTCTGAGAACTTGGCCATCGAAGAACAACGTTACCAGGCCAACCTCATTCAAACAGGGTCGTCGATATTGGAGAAAAGGCATACAAATCTACAACCCGCATGCTTAACTGAAAGAAGTAAAAGACACTTGCAATCACATAAGCTGTTACTTACATAACAACATTGCGCAACAGTGTACGTGAGCAGCTCCTGCTTAAGGGAAAAAATAAAATTGCATCCATAAGGACCACACACGGAGATTCTACTGGCACAAAAAGAAAAAAAATATGTGACACGAGTAGAGTTAAAGCTCTGCTTTGCGAACTCAGTAAACCGCGGAAAACATCTTAGAAAGTACACTTTCTCTAGACATTAGAGAAAAAAAATAGACGTTTTGTTGTTGTAAAAAAAAAAAAAAAAAAAAAGAAAGCGAAAAAGCAGCGAACTAAGTCAGCAAACACATTTACGGCGTCAAGAATAAAAGTCGATAAAAAAATATCCTTATAATTCCTTTCCTAAATCTAACCCCATGAAAAAAAAGAGGAAGAGGTTGAGAAAAACATTATATAAAAAAATGCATTGATAAAAACTACTGCCAATCTGTACGATACAGGTCAAAATTTGAATGCGAAATACTTCGCCACAAAATAATTATTTTTATTCATACCTCTAAGCTTGTCTCGACCAAAAAAATTACAAGTAAAATGTAAGGCAGCAAATTGTCAAACTATCTGACTCTACAGTGTTCTTGAATATGTTACATGACCCCACAGGCAAAATGGGGTTCATAATATTATAACCAACTATTTACAAACTTAATAAGCGACTCATATGCGCACGTAAAGCCGATGCAAAATAAAGGATATCGTAATGAAACATATTTTCGATTGAGAATTTTTTAAGTAAGGGAAAAATATCCACATTTACAAAAACACTAAAATAAATTACAATAATTATACGAAAAAAAGTTAAGAAAGATAACCAAAAGATATACGTTCATTATTACATACTCTAAATGTAAGAGGAGAGCCACACTTGAAGCTCAACGCTGATAAAAAAGGGGAAAAATAAGAAAAAGGGTATGGTTTATATGGTAATACACTTTAACAGATAGCTATCGATAGAGAATACATAGTGTATGGGAAAATATTAAGTACACGGACAAAAATGTATACTCGTAGACAGAAACCCGGGTTTGTAACTGATAGATAACAGTTTAATGTCATACAGGGTTGATAAGTTCAGCAATGAGGTTTCTTTCTCTTATGTATAAGTGCCTTATCCATCGGGGGCCCCTACTTCTAATACGTTATAGAGTGTTCGCAGGTAGTCAGCTTAAAAACAACTCTAAAAGAGATGGGACCACGGAAGTAAACTTGTCAGCGCTGCAGCTAACATTCATCGAAATGCAGAAGAAGACTCCAAGACGCCTCATTAACATCCTAGTAATCAGCACGGGAACATTCTTTAAGGATCGTGAGTCCACATAAAATACGTAACGTAGTATAGCGATTTTCATTACCGTAAAAAAATAAATAAAATTAAGGAATTTAAAATGATAAGTAATACATAAGTAAAATGACGAGTATATGGTAATAGCAATAATAATTATGTTCCATTAACAATTTTGTAATGATAATGTAAAAAAATAAGGTAACAATATTATCAGAGTAATTATGACAATAATATTAATGAGAAAAACGAGAGTGAGTGGCAGGAGTCGCTCAACTGTATTGAAGGGTGCAGTCCATGGAACGAGACTCAGAAAGAACTTTCTTTTTAAAAATATGTAACATCGAGAAAATTATATTATAGCTTGATGCAAAAAAAAAAGTTAAACAAAACACTATCTATCGTTGATCACAATACATGGTAATTGTGGCGATTATAATTATACCACTAAGCAGACGGTAATGAGTGCCGGGAGTTGCTCAACTGTATCGCAGGGCGCAGTCTGTAGGACGGAGACAAAAAACGATTCTCTTTTTTTCGAAATACGTAATGACAGTAGAGTATGTTAGGTTTAATTATATACAAAAAGTACTACTGTCGACAACAACACATGAAGTTAATCAATAAGAAAATAAGTAGATATGAGCGCCAGGAGTCACTCCACTGTATCAGGGAGTGCAATCCATAGGACAAAGACAAGAAAGAATTTTCTTTCCTCGAGTATACAAATGGTAAGAAATGTGTATGGGAACTTTTTTTTTGCAAAATAAAGAAACGATGAATCAGTGTATGGGAAACAATGAAAGAGAAACTTTATGTTAAATAATGTAATGTATTATTCCAAATTTATTATTTTGTATGTGAAGCACCTATTATTGTAAAGTAGCCTTATGCGAATGCCCAATTCGTGGCAATTTCAAATATAATTGTAATACAAGGCAAAGCGCATACAAAATCAGTATTGATATACACTTAACTAATAATGAAAGAAGACTGACTCATAAGAAGAGTGAGTGTATAAATGTAAAGGGAACAGTGGTTCTCTAAAATGGAATAAAAGGATGAGAGTGAAATACTACATAATTATTACAGACAACAGAATGTAGCACAGTACACACACGCACAATCGTAAACAAGTCTACAGGCTCAACTCTGGATAACTTGAAAGGTCAGCGTCGTCGAGGGCGACGACGTCGCGGCCTCAAACGTGTTATGTACGATATGCAAGGCATATCATACTAACTCTCCCTACTAACAGCGAGGCCACCTTATCAAGAAGGCATTGACAGGTGGGGAACAAGCTAATATAAGGCCCAGTGAGCTTTAAATCGTGGCAGTCGAACAGTCAAGCAGTCAAACAGTCGAACAGTTGGACAACCACAGCAGCCGGACATTCGCGCATTTGGGAATTGAGAGTAGACGACTAGCCTTCAAGGGAAATATACATTTAAATACTTGTATAAATAAAAACTTGTTATAAAAAAAAAATTAATTACCATTATTTTGTCTTTCAAAAAAATCACAGAGAATTTGTTTTATTTCTGTACAATCCGTAACATTAGGGTTACATTTACTTTCTGAATTAACTCGTTAACCTTTATTATTTCTAATTTCACATACATTATCACAAATACGAGTGACTGTCATAATTATTCAATCTCTTACAAGAAGCCACTCTACTGTTACTTATTGTTGTGCATCTACGTTGCTGTACTTCTTTTAAAAATCTAATGAAATCTGTAATGAAAATTTTTGTATCTAAAAACAAATTTATAAAGGAGATTCT
>NW_019384288.1:3607814-3630503 GCF_000648655.2 Copidosoma floridanum | reverse complement strand
TAGAAAATTTTTTTATCAGAATAAGTGTCCTTTTTTTAACTGCTCCTTACGTACAGAAGTCTTTTTTGGGCTGGGGTTAAATTTTTTCCTTGAATTGAATACCATTTTTACGAATATATTTCTTGAATTTTAAGTAGTAACTGTACAACACACCACCAGCAAGAACTCTCATCCTTCTTAAAAGTTCATCAGTTTCAGTAGAATCATTGTTGTTTATAGTATAGGCTGATTCATAATGAATACTGGTGTTTTTTTTTTTAAAGATTTCAACTATGGTGGAAGCTAACTCTTAAAATCAAGAACTGCTTTAACTGTAGAAAATACTAATAAAAAAAATAGTGATTTGCCAATAAACCCAAATGGGTATAAAATTTGCTTCATACACGAGGTATAAGTACATTCATGGAGATGTCAAAGTTATGAATAAAATAAAAGTATCATCTTACAAACATTAATCAAAGGATTTCTCTGATAGCTTTATTTCATGATTTATGATAATTTTAGCCAAAGGTTTCTTAAAACAATATGTATTTTTAGATCCAGCGTATTTTAATAAAATTCAATTGCCCAACAAAACATTACAAAATGTTATTAGAATTTAGTAATTTAAACAGTGACTGATTTTAGATAACATGAAATTAATTTCTAAAAAATTTCAAGTGCATCGCAATAAAATAATAAAGTAAATAATGCTTATAAAATGCATGTAACATCTCATTCTGCTTGACCTTCAGACTTAAATTTACATCTGCTGTGGTTTCGTCCAAATCATGGTGACTAAGACGTATATTATCTGCTTCTTTTAAAGATTCAATTTTATCGACCATACTTGTCTGTGAACATTGATAGTAAGGCACATTTTGAAAGCTGGTACACGGTTGAAATACACACGATTTTCTAACAAGATCTGAAGAATTCGGTTTGTCATCGCTGTTTAAATTGTTGTTTCATGCTCAACTTGACTATTGTGAAATATTTAAATCATTGACACGTAAGAATGTAGCAAACAAGTTATTGTGTGATATTTTTGAATACCCAGTGTTACAGCTTTCAGAGTCTTATAAATTTTTTTTTACGAGGTAAATCGAGATTTATTTTATGGTCAACCTTGCTTGATGATATACAATTATGTACATAAAGATTTTTGAAATTTCTTTTTTGTCAGTTATGTGGAACTAGTTCATCTATATCTTGACTACTGAGATCGATGAGCTTCGCAGCACTTAATCCTATAATACGTTTAAAGACACACTTATGCGTAAAAAGTATTTCACAAGTTTGTACAGAAAAATGTAGTCCGAAATTCATTCAAGTAAAATAAGTTAAGGTTAGTAACTAGTGCACAAATGATATAATATTAACGATTGTACTATATGCATGACAACGAGTCTTATGAGTCTAACAAATTCAAAACAAAAGTTAACAGTTCTTATGCTTATTAGTATTAACATTAATATCTTTGTAAGAAGTAATACTTTAACTCTAACCTTCAATGTACTAACTTGTTCTTTAAGGTAGTTTAATGCATTACTTACCAAAATAACAGCATACATCCTGGCCCTGCCTTGTTTGTAGTGTAGTCTTCACGAATGGATGTGTTTTAATTCATACAGCAGAACTGAGCACACATAGACATTAAAATTACAGAAAATACAAACATGAATTGCAGAATAATAAACACTATACATGCATTGCACACAGGATACTCTGCTGTTTACTGCATACGAATTATATTGACACGAACAAGAAAAAACTGTTGACCTGCATAGCAAAAACGCCTGCATCTGCAGATCGAAATCACGAGAGCACTTGCACCAATTTTTTCCCTGTTTGGGCACTTTGTTTTTTCCCCCTACCATGCACGCTGTTACGTACCAGCAGCACTACACCAGTTTCAGCTCTGACCGAACCTCTCCATGTAGTAGTGTAGCCAACCAGTACTACTCGTATACCTTGTGGGCTTAATTTCGTTTCTGTGTTTCTTTGTATCTTAATAAATTCCACACAACCAAATCTTATTCAACTTATATATCTATCTTCAAATTGGGGTAAACGTTTCTATGGGAGCTATTATTTCGTTGGACTAGTGTATTGACCAGTGTTTAAGCAGGCCTGTCGGAGCTAAGATAACAATCTCTCAAAAACGTTCACTGTTCCACCTCTTGTAAGCTTTGTTCCTTGATCAGTTTATAAATAGCGCATCTTTGCATCAAAGCTCAGTAGATTTTGTGCGCTGCTTACAAATTTGTCCAGACATATTCCTGCTTCACTTTTCCCTTTTACAGGGTATGCCATTGTCAATCTTGAGTAACCATCTGCATAAACGATCATAAATTTGTGTCTTTTAAGATAAGTTGCCGGATTAATCGGTCCCATTGTATCAGCGTGAACTATTTTAAGTGGCTTTAATGCCGTCTCGCATTAGTTCCACTATCCAATAAAGTTTCTATAGATGTCGGAAATTAACGTCTAGTTAAGGTGTGAGTCAAACACATTCATATAAATATCGTATTCATAGACGCACATGCCTTTATCAGCCAGCCGACGAAGCAACAGTAAGTTTCCAGCAAACACCTCGGTACTTATACCTCTATCTAGCACTATTTTCTTTTTATTATTATTACCCGAAATTCACCTTTCTTCCTCCGCTCTCCAGTTCACGGAGAAATTTCTATTCAGGCATCGAATCAATTTTCTTTCTTATTTTTAAAATTTTAGATGTATAGTTTTAATTTAGCAAAATGCTAGGTAGCACCTGAGTCTGGTACAAGTTTTTTTTTTTTTTTTTTTTTTACCATCGTTTACTAGAGTCTTCTTCCTTCACGTAGAGAGCTGTTTCTAGTACAACAATAAATGCACTAGTGCATGCGTTAGATCTATGCAATTCTATTTTACTTTTACCTTTTTTATCCCTTACTTAAACATTTTAAGGACAAGCCGTTTTCGCTTTTAAACAGTCTATTAGAATCTGCAGTTTTTTGTCTGCTTCTTTATTGATAATTGTATGGTAAAAGCTATCTCTTCTCTCATCTTCAAGATAATTTTAAGTTTTACTAACAAGTTCAGAATCCCTTAGTCCATCAAAGAATATATATCCTATATGAACCGAGATCAAGTTATAGACTTGATTCATCAGTATCCAGTTAAACGCAAGCTGTATCACCAGTTAACATGAGCAAGCACACACACTCGAAGGCAATGCATGTGCATCACCCATAGGACAAGATACAGATGACTTAAACATGCAAACGCAACATATCTTAAGTCATCCACAATAGCAATATCTCTTGATATTAAGAGAATGAATTCATGTTTTGCATCAAGTACAACTTTGCGTTTATCCCTAAAAAAACTGAATTGAATACTGACAAGTATTGACGCTTAGAAATATAAATGGTCATTATTATGAAAATTTCTTTCAATTCAATTTTCATGCCATTAGTATTTTTTAAGCATTAAACTTTGACTGCAAGAGAAAGATATCCATCCCCTCAATAAAAATGCGAATAATAAAACATTGTGAAACAAAGCCAACTTTGAAGTTTTTACTTATTGATATACATTTTGATTCGAAATGTTTCATCAACGCCCAAGCGAGAAATCAATTAATAATATTAAAAATGTTTATCTAATATTTTTACACTTTTTAATTTTCTATACAATTTTGTTTATATGGTATTTTCTAAAGCAGATGGAAAATGGCCTTACTAACTAGTCCTGTTTTCTCTTGAGAACAATTTTGTTCAACCGTTATATGTCCAGAAAAACGTAAAAAATTTTTTTTTAATATGATGTTATGACCAGACTTGTTTAAAAGATGATCTTAATCGTTTTATTTTAATGTTATTCCTGGGTCTCTTAGAATTCAGCTCGTGAGCTTTATTTGTTGTTTTTAGTCAAGTAAAAATAATTACTTAAATAATTTGGATGATTCAATCAATGTTTGATTTTTACTTCTTTTATTGAGACAATTCAAAACAGGTATTCTTTTAAATACAGTCCATTCAGATCGTTTCACAGATTTTAATATTAAATAAATGACTGATGAAAAACTTACTTCTATCACTGACTGTTGTTACTGCTGCTTCGGAGTTCCCGAATGCTTTGTGCAGTAATTTCCAGTGATTACTTACACTACACGAATAAGTTTGTGGCCTATAAAGGGTTGCGGCTTCTGCCTTCTCTGCTATCGCCAAAACCACTTTCAACGGACCTTTTTTCCTATACCTTGCTCCTTAGCGTTGTCTGATATTATTGATACTCTTGAACTGCACCCGAGTTGCCTTAGTCAAAACGTTATTCCTTATGTGTATAAGGTACTCGCGAGTCACGGAAGTAAACAGTAGACTAAAACCTTAGAGGACATGTGACAGACGTAAAGAGAGCACTTTTTTTTCTTGATGGTGAGTTTTTATAGCGTCAGAGCGAGTAAAAGAGGCCTTTGGTCAAATTAGGTCAACCAATGAGTAATGTTTTTGCAGATTGCATTGACAGCAAAAGAGTAGGCTTGCACGATAATGTTACATGTCATGAACTCATATATTGGGAAATAACAATACAACAGTACTAATCGCATTTTTTTGAAAAGTGCGATTGAGTTTTTTAATTCAGTGATGATGAAAGCTTGCATTAGGAGTATACAAATGTTAAATATAACTTCAATGATGACAGTATGTTTACGAATTTCGAAATCAATCCTTCTGGGAATTTTACAATCAGTTTTGAATGTAATGAAACAGTGTGTTAATTACAAATTTTTAAATCGGTGTTATTAGAAGTGGACAATCAATGCGCACGTAAGTTATTCATTAATACATACGATACGATTTATTCATGTATACATATCTCAATACATACGTGCATTCTTACAAAAAGGTTGGCTGTACCATATGTCAGCATATTATTGAACATTCACCTTTAAGCTATTACACACACACATATAAATGACGTATAAGCACCTCTTGTTATATAAGCTTACTACATATTCACAATACGTCTTGATGGACGGATACCTTTTAGTAAAAATACAATATGTATCAACTCGGAATGTAACAGTGACGTTTTATTGAATCCCAAAAATCTATTACATAGTGACTTCTTTTTTGTCTGTAGGCAGCAAAAGAAATTTTTTTTTTTTTAATTTTTTTCCAACCAAGAGCTCTTACACTTAGGCTTAAGTTTCTTCAGGTCCAAAGGTTTCAACGTGTTTACGCCTTAGGAATTTATCGGTGACTGTTCCATTTTATCTCTTTTAGTTTATTTTTAAAGCTCCTTTAGTTTTATCGTTATGTTTATGACGTATCGTCTTTACTTTTGTTAATTTATTTTCATACCCTTGTCTTAATTTACTCATATTTTATTTCAAACTAATAAAAGGTAAGTTATTTTAAGTGTTGTTTTATATTGCAAACTTCTTTACAAACATTAATCAAGTTGCCTTTTCAATTACTAATGTACACTTAAGGGTGATCGATAGTCTTATCAGCAACATGCAAGTACATTATTTGCAGTGGAACTTGTAAAACAGTGTTACAGCACAGAAAAATTCGTAAATGTTTTGAGCTACTTTTGCGCTTACGTAGGCTCTACCCATATCATTCAGCTAAACTGTCTATATGTTAACTTAGATAATAGCAATAGATAAGTCTGAGTTGTGACTACTATTATCTTTAAAAATTTGTTTTGTGAAGGACCAAAGGCCAATAATGGAAGTTCTTGGTTTTACGTAAATAGTAGAACTACTCGTCAGCATACTACAAAAAGTATAATAGTACTGTTGAATGCCAATAGCTATATCGTTAAGTTGTAATATATTGACCATGTAATAAAAGAATATTTTTCATTTCGTAGCTGCCAGTTGGAAAAATAAGCTCTTAATTGCTGATGTAAAATTGATTATGATCTTTATCAATATTTGGAATTAAAGTAAAAGCAAAGAGTTACATAAGACATACAATGTTGTCATGTACTGATGACAAATTGATAGGTAAAAAATATTGTGCTTCGTCAACAGATAATATTCTTGATACACATTATGCTTCTAACTCTTTTATTATGGTTTGTCACTAACTTATATAACTCAAATATTAAGATATATTGAAATAGGCTAACAATGAAATTTTTTTAAAACCAAGCAAAAATTTTTGTAGTTATACATACGATAATCTTGGAATGATTCATAATTAAATTCGATATAGTTAACATCCAGACATAGCAGTGGATCAATTGATGGCTACAGGTCAAAAAAACTGTCAAATACGTGATGCTATTTTCTCGCTGTCATAAGGCAATCCAGTGCGTACCAGGACCATTCTTTGCATAAAGATTGACTGTTGCTGACTCGTAAAAAAGTAGTCCATGGACTAGCAAAACATTTCTTGCGGTATTTTTAAAAGTTTTTCATACTCGATGAGGTAATAGTTCGTGAGAGCTCAGAAGAGCAGTTACACGTACATAAGATTTTTTTGTTGATACCATTTAAGCCTTTTTTAGGCGTTAATTGTAGACCTAGGCCATTTTTGTATGGATTTTAATAAAGCACTTTTTTAATTTAGACTTTAATTTATTTATTAAGATCCTTAAATAGTTCCAGCTTTTTTCAGGCAACTTTAGAATCATTGATATCCTCAGCATTTTCCGTTAGACTATTAGTAGTAGTGTACACTGCACTTGAGCTAGCATAAGCATGAATAAGGTATGATTAATATTATCTACTTTTTTGCGAGATAGGCAATACTCAATGCATTTTAATAGTTACCAGCTTTTTATACCTTAAAACTTTACAACATTACTACAAGGAACAAGGAATTTCAAGACACTGTAAATGTAGCTCTCTTAAGTAGCTTTTTTTTACTTTTCTTTCTGTTTATTTACTTTTTAAAAGTGTGTTCTTGACGGAAGACAATTACAAACTTTTAAATCTCACATAAGTATAGGAACTCCGAGAGTTTAAGTATATAGAACTAATAGTTCTCTATGAGTGCCTAAACAATCAAACTTAAAGTGTACGAATTATCTTGAGCTGTTATGATCCAAGCACTGTCTAATGTACAGTTATATGTTTGTGATAAAACGGTTTGGCAATGCAGTTGGAGTGGTAAGCTACAGTTTGATCGTTTGTACTGATAGACACAAATTGCAAGATCTCAGCTCACCGCTACTTGCAGTGCCTTTTACGAATACACCACAATTACATTACGTAAGAAAGTGACATAGTTTGTTATCGATGACGGACTAACTTTTTTTTCATTTTAGACAAAAGCATCAGAACTCAACTCAAAATATATTTTGATGCCTAAAGCTTATTCTTAATGCTTGTTTGTGCGTCAGTTTAATTTTTGGATTTCTGTTATAGAAAGAGAGACAAGGACAAGGCATTGAAGGGTGCCAGTCGCCAAAAGTCCAGAAAAATGTATTATAGCAATGTCACGCATATAGTCAAGCAGACGTATCAAAAAGAGTTCTTAAAGTAAGACTGTAGATTTGTTGTCTTAAAAGTAAAATGTGTTTCACTTAAGGTATGTAATTACAAAGAGTAATTTTGGATTGGGATCATCCTGTTTTTTTCTTTTTTTATATTTTGATGTAAAAATATTGTGACGTGGAAAAATTTGCTTCACAATTCTTGCACGTCACCGTTGACGCCCCGATTCTAAAACCAATTCGTATTCTTAATGGGATACTCGTATAACCGAAATTTTCATGTGTTTTAGAAACGACCAATGGTAAGCAGGAGAAGGAGACACACATAGACTAGAAATGTAGCGTGCATACGAGTGATGTGATTATGTAAGTGTTGAGGCGTCGGCACGTAAGAATGATCCGGAAGGTAAGATAGGGGCCGGATAAACCGTTAGCGCCCAAGGAGGTGATCGGACGAGGGACGAGGGGATACCGTCACAAGGGTCAGGGAGTAGAGCGTGAGACGGAAAGGGCGAAGGGGAAAGGCCAGTAGAGTTTTGACTATTGAAAGAGAGAGCTGTTGAGCGTGAAGAGAGTGTCCATGCCATTTTACTTTTTTTCGTTTGGTTTTCTTTTCGTTTTGTGGCCAGAACTCGAGACGAGCATCTCTTCGGTTATTCCCTTTTTCCTTATGTGTACGTGGAGATCAGGAAGTAGGTTTAGCTGCACGCCGGGAAAACGCGACGAGAGTGTGTGGAAGAGAGAGAGCGTCAGCACCCGAGGTACCGTGAGAGCGAGCGAGAAAGAGAGGAAAAATAGGGCTGATCCAAGCCTGCTTGGCCCTGAGTGCTAGTTGCCCCGTCAACAAGACGTCTTCCTCTGACAATCCTAGCCAAGCCAAGCAGAAGGGGGCCCTACGCAGCTGGAAAGGAAAATCAAGGGACTCCGGAGCGTCAACTTCCCGGACCACCATCCTCGACGACGCCGCAGTCTCACTTGTCTGTGAGAGTCGAGCAGCATACTTCAAGGTACGGTGAATAGGTTAGAGGGGGACACAAGGGGGGAAACATTGAGAGTCACTAGCGAGGGCGAGAGTCGCAAGACTGAAATAGGAAGCGTGGTGAGTGCACCCTCGTCGGGCCTCCACCGGGACGCAGAGACGGGTACGTCGGACAAGTGTGTGTGAGGGAGGGACAGGGACCAAGTGAAAGTAAGAGAGAGAGGGAGAGAGAAAAAGAGGAAAAAAAGGGCGTGCACGACTGCAAGAGTGAGTGAGTTGGCAGATAGCCATGGTGCAAGGGCGGGACGGATTGAGGGCCGGCGTCGGAACGCGAAATTGTAAGGCGTGTTTGCGACCTTCTCCGGCCGTGACGGCAATCCGCGCCTGGGTCCTATAGGTTACACCGAACGTGTGTGAGGGGGTGTGTATGTACGGACAGTCAACCGCGCCGATGAGACCTGGTCCCAGACCGAGAGTCGCAAGAGAAAGAAAGAGGGTGCAAAGGCCCGTGAGGGCGTATGCTCGTAACCGGACAAGCGTGGCTCTCTGAGCGTACCACTGGCGTCGTGGTTGCGATCGAGGGCGGGCGCCGTGGCATCAGGACCGAGAGGAGTATATGTAAAGGGATTGTAGATCGTGGTTATGCTTATTTTAATAAATATGTAAAATAAAATTAAGATCGCTTGTTGTTGTTCATTTGCCCCAGACGCCAATCCTCTCTTGAGACAGGTCCAGTGAAGGGCGAGTAGGGAGAGCGTCGTCGAGCAGAGACGTTCGAGAAAGAATAATTTCGGTATTCTCTCTCCAACGGTAAGTCACCTTGGGGAATTAAAAATATACGTTATAATGTTTAATAGTGTAACTAGCGTAAAACTAAGCGTTGGAAAATGTATAAGAAGATTGTTAATATAGCACCAAATCGTATAATAGGCTTAGGGTAAAAGGCAAATTAGAAAGAGGCTTATGTGTATGAATTAAAATAAGTGAGATGGATATGATTAGGGGCAATTTACGCTAGCTGGTGGGTACGTAGCAATACATTTTCCCTGTCCTTTGAGAATCAAAGGTATAGTACGTTTGTGCGCTTTGATGACCTAGACGAGCGACAACAGCAGCGAGGCATCTCGTTGAGAGCCTTTTTTTCTATGCGGCCAGTCAGAGAGGTCAAAACTTAGCCATGGTAAGTATGTCATTCACCTTAGAACAGGAAATCAAGAGTTATCTACGGAAGAATGTCACTATAGAGGTAGGGATTAAGCACCAGACAATCTTGGGTTTAATATGAGTAGAAATATCGAGTCAGTGCACAACGAGGCCAGAGGAAAATGAAGAGTAAATAAGTATGTGAGAGCGTGTGAGATGTGTGTAAGAAGAAAAGAAAAAAAATGTATGTATAGGGAGAGACCAAGAGAGAAAAAAAAGCAAGTGTGTTAGAGAGAGGAAGAGAGAGTGGATCAGGTAAACTGGGAAGAAAAAGTTTGGTCACAAAAAAAAAGCTTGGCAAGCGTGACTACTTCGTGAGCAAGATAATGCATCGAGGACAATAAAAATTGATATTACTGCATGATGTGAGGGTATATGGTAGTATAGTTCAAATTTCAGGTAGTTTCGTCTGCTTCTTGGCAGTCAGCAAGACGCTGGCTGTCCGCTAGTGTGGGACATTATCTGCGTGTGTGTATCTGGAGTATTGTCCAAGTCTTGGCTGTTGGCGAGGGGCTAGCTGACCATTGCGGTAGGATGTCGTAAAATATAAGTTTGTGTGTGTCTGTGTGTGCATGCGTGTGAATATGTGTGTGTGTGTGTGTGTGTGTGTGTGTGTGTGTGTGAGTTTTCAGCATCGTTGAAGAGTCAGCAGGCCAGCTTAGGAGGCTGACGGTACGACTCTCTGTTAACAATGTGTATGCAAGTTTGCATTGTCGTCTGAAAGTTGGTAGGCCAGATAGTGAGGGCAACAGAGGTCTAATCGGGGCATTTTATATCTCGCTCATAGCTGCGAGTTGAGTGATATTACCGTCACGTAACTAAGCACTACAAATTTTAAAAGTTGGTAAGCCTGCAATTGGCAAGCGCGCAATAGTTGAATGCTGTTAAATATTTTTGGACAGTATATATAAAACTGCAAGTAATGGTTTTTTAGTCCTCATTGTGGAAAGTAAGTCACGTATGTATATTAATCATAAAAGAAATTATTTTTCGTAATTATTTATTTTCAAATTTTTATTAAACATATTCATAGATTATACTAGACCTTAATAAGTGAGGTATTTTCGATTTACGTTCTCGTTCGTACTTTTTAACGTGCAACATTACAACGAAGAAATTATATCAAACAATCTATCATTTAATAAAAAATAAATTTTATGAATGATGTTAATATATATTGTTAAAAACATTTTTTTTTGTTACTGGATCATAGTAGACCTTAACAACCGTGGTTTCTTCAACTTACATTTCTACATTTGTACTTTTTAAGGTGTAGCATTATCATGAATTTACAATGAAAAATGTTAAAAGAAAATAAATATTGTATGTAATTTCAGTTTGAAAGTTCTTTAATATTTAATAATTTCTCTCTCTTCAACTGAATTTGGAGCTACTCCAATTTTTTTTTCATAAATTTTTTTTTTAATACTGTTTTTGTTTGATTTTGTTGTGACTGTTTCTGCGGCTCGAGCAGTGCCTGATTTGTTTTGGTCGATGTTGTTGATATTTCTGCTGTCGCTGTTAGTATTGAAAAATTATTACACAACTCATGGAGCATGTCATACGATATGAATTATAGTGCTCACGTAATTTACGTCTTTAATTATGTGAGGTTCTCATAAGTGTCTCAAAATCTTCGCGCTTAATGATAGAGGTTTTTTTTTGATTTGTGAGTTACTTGTGTTTACTGGCCTTCCTCTACTAGTAAGCATATTGAAGCTGCTGCTGGCTTGTTTACTGGTGCTGTCTGCAAACGGGCTAACTTGATTCAAATGTTATATATTTTTTACATAATACAGTACGTCCAAGACCAAATTTAATATGACTAACTATCTATCTCCAGTTTTTCTTGCTGTATCACAGGTGTAGGATTGGTGCGTGAACAATGGCTAGCTGTCGTAATATCTTATAATAATTATAGTTAAGATACAGGAGCGACCACTGGTTTTTTTTCCGTACCACCTACCAAACAAAACTTTCTCAAATTTACATTTGCAGACGTTTATATAATTAAACAACTTTATTACACTTTTGGAATGAGTGACCACTGTTGGTGAGTGTATTGAGCGGATTTTCTGTTTGATAACTCCTTGGCCAGTGGATGGTCCTTCTATCTCACAAACGATCACAACGTGTTAATTCAAATTTTTTACAGTATCTGTAAAGTATACAGTTATTATTATTAGATTTTAATCTCAATTCCACCCTGTGAGCACACTCAAAATTTTGAGAAGCAGATCCATCCACTTTTTACTGTTTCTGAAAACTTGAACGGTGCTACCAGGATAGTTACTAGAAGTTTTGTATAGATACTTCATTAATGGGCCAATTTGCTCTCCATACTATAATGCGGAATGTGTGTGTTTCTAGCCATAATATTAAAATTTTTGCTTATGCTAGGTAGTCCTCAACTTTCTGGTATCAATTCTAGGCCAATCACATGATCGGTGCTAATAATGGACACTACTTTTTTATTGAAGGGATCTTGCAGTTTTATGTCCACATCTGCTTGGTTCCTCGTTTATCTCCAAAATTTCTTTATGCTTGCGCTTATACTTTTGTATTTCCCTTCAGGTACTTAAAATGCTAAATGATACACAAAAATGAGTAAAAATCAAATGTTATCTATTAAATTTTCTTCTTCTCACCATGAATAATAATGTTTTTATAATAGGAAGACAACATATTGGACAATGGTGATAAGATGAAGAAAAAATAAAGTTCTGTTGCATGTGAATCGAAGGATTGCAAGTAGGTCAAGAATTTTTGTTCTACTTATAACATTTTCAGTAAAACCACTTTAATCATAAGAAATAATGTGTATTGTTCTTGGTGTTACGTCGGTGCGACGTATTGTTCAAGTCTGAGCTTGCGCTCAATAACTCGGCACTCATTCTGAGCGTGTAGGTGGGATGCGAAGGTAAAAAGTAGCTAAATTCCTTAACTGGGCATTCAAAAGGGGGGGGGGAACCCGACTGTTCTGATCAAATTGAGGTAGTTGTCAAGCAGTAGTGCGAGGCACTCATAGGCGGCTCACCTCTGATTTGCCAAGAATACCCGACGTGACGTGTCACAATAGTCTCCTGTCTGCGATCGAGAGGTTACCAATACCGTAACGAGTAAAGGTAGTTACGCTCTAGAGGTTACGCAAAAGGTAAAATGGTTTAAGTTCGAGACCGGTCTAGGAGCCACCAATACTGTCTGGATTAAATTAAAGGTAATTGTCCTAGACTTTACGTAAGAAACAATTCTGTTATTTATTCTCGTAGTGTAATCTTTTACCAACACCGTAACGCGAACTCCAAAAACACGTCAGCGTTAAAATGGAGTAAAATGGCAAAGTTGATCACTTCAATATTTCAAATCGACTTTCTTCAATTTTTAGATATTCAAACGTACACGTGTCAAACCAAATTGAGGTGTCCGGGGTTAAAATTTTAAAACCGCACTTGTAGGAGAACCTTAAGATAGCAGAGGCAGACTCTAAGTATCCAGTCAACCGTAAGAGGGTAGAATTTAAACTCTACGGTCTCCTTACCTTGTGGTAGACTGAAAGGTAGCAGAGGCAGACTTTAACTACTCAGTCTACCGTTCGAGGGGTAGAAATAAACTCTCTCTCTCTTCGCGGTAGACTGGGCTGGAGCAGAGGCGAACTCTTACTACTCAGTCTACACTGAAGGGCTATCGTCGAGTGACTTTTTCAGGGCCTCAAGATCTTTTTATGAGGAGTAGCGGACCTCTGGTTCTAGACGACGCAGGAAAATTTGCCGGAAAAATCATGAAGGGGAAAGACAATTGCAAACAATCTAATTGGCTAGAGGTGCTCTAGTTCCTCCACTCAAAAATTGGCACATCCCACATTCGGCTCATTCTCCTTCGTGTGTCAAGAGAAGGAAAGGTGATTGACTTACTTAAACCATTCCTTTTTTCTTTACATCCAAATTTTACAAAACTTTCATTTAACTTAATATTTATGTTTAAATAGAATATCGTTAAAATTTACTAATGCTGGATACTGTTCGTTTATTAAACTAAACTTCTCTTAAAAAGTGTGGAGAGAATTGATTAATATTTGAATTAATGCTTGGATACATAAACGATCGATGTGCTACGTTCCATCAACTAATACTTAAACAAAAATAGCGTGGGCCATTGTTATAACAACTTATAATGATAACATCAGTGTAATAGTATAATAATAATAANTAACGTGTGGATATTCAGGTAGGACCACTAAAAATTTGAAAAATCATAAGTACAATCAACACATATAAACCAGCAGTCGTTGTAAGCATTGTGTTAACCGTTAAAGACACAACAAATTTGTAACTATTAACGGACATTTATATCAAATCAAAGTCCATGTAGCATTACAAAAACTTATGTGTCACATAAATTAATACTGTATATATTAAATTAAAGGATCCTGATCTTATGTTAGAATAGAGGGTTGATGCACAAAGCACGCAAAAGGACAAGGCCCACGTGTGAGTATAAATATTTTTAAATGGTAAATGGTATTTTACACAATCACTTTATCATGAGAGATAAGCAAGTGATAAAATCTGTTCTATTAAAGATAGAATATAATTTTTTTTTGTAAATGGTCAATTAAAAATTCTTATACAAATTGTATTACATTGAAAACATATTTTATTTAATGTACAGATTAGGATTTTCGTAAGAATGGTGCAGTGCGTTTATAAAAAACTTCATTTTTTTAAAATAACAGTAATTGAAGGGAGGACCATTAGAAACAAGATAACTTTACTATTTTTGTAGTTCTGTACACGCAGTGAACGTTTAATTCCCTTGTTTGTTAGATGATTTTGTAGAAAGACTTAATAATGATATGCAACAGCAGGTAAGGAAGTGACAACATGGTTGTGTATGACTATAGTAGCATTTATTATACAGACAGTGCTCTTTCCACTGTTGTAGTGTAAGTTTTGACGACTAAATAAAAAGCTAGCGTAAGCTTAGATCAAATAATTTAGGTGTATGCTAACGAGTCGTCACGCTGACTCTCTTATACAGTGAGAGTTTTCTTAATACTTGGGGTGTTTTTCACGAACTAGTCGTCTCAACGTAGTGAGCAGTAGATTAAAAAAAGGCTACTTTAGCTTTTTATTTATTAAGTTAACAACTTTATTAACTCAACCCCTTATATATAGAAGGTCTTAGCATACAATTGTTAACTGTACAAATATCCTTTTCTGTATATATTGTAATACGTTAGACAAGGATTGCAATTAACGAGTCTGTTTTCATTTTTTTGATTTACTATATTGCTTCACGTTAATGGTATTCGAAAAAGGATTGAGTTGTTCATGGTTTTGTGTTGCGTTAACTGCAGCAGCCTGTGACCTTGTGTAGATAACCATTTGGAAGAGCTTCTTTAACTTTATTGCAAACACTTACTTCTTCCATGTTACTGTAGGTCACAACCAGTGGCAGCTACAGTTAAGACCACTTAAACCGAGCGAATATTCAAGACAAGAATCTTATGATGACTAATTATATTTGCTGATTTCATTAACAGTTACTTGAGTTACAATACGAAAGAAGCACACAACAAAGCTAATAGCCCCAGCGTTGTAGTTTGCTGTGATGATTTTAATAGGTAACACTTGGCGTTTTGTTTTTAATGTATATGAACTAGCGATAGTAGACTTAAGTTAACTTTTAAATGTTAGGGTTGGGTAATATGGGATGACTGCTTTCACATTCTATTTAGAGAAACCATTGAGCAGCAAAAGTTTTTTGTTTTACCTTTGGTAAGGGCCTAACCTAGAGTCTCTACGCGATGCTGCATGGTAACACAGCAAGCTTCTACAGTAAAGATGCTTGCTTATGTGACAAATCTAGGTGTAATTAGCACAAGATTAAAAGTCTTGAATGACTAGGTCAAAGGTTAATGAAAAGGCTTCCGTAAAACAAGCTGGATTATAGTAGCAAGCGTCCTCAGCTTAAAATCCTCAAGGGGTCACTACATCAATAGTGGCATGGGTTTGGCGTACCCTAGTTACCACTAGCTAGGGAAAATGAGCACCATTTTTTCTTAAAACGATAATCAAATTTGATGCTTCAACGACTTCAGCTAGGACATGAGCGGGAGAATGTTGCATGAAAGAAGACCCGGGACTTAGCTTGACTGCCTGGTCGCAAGGAGAAGACTCCTAATTTTTCCCAGAAATCTAAGTTACTCGGATGGCGAGAGATTGAATGACTTGCTGGGAGCCCGGGCCACTAGTTCAAGATATTGTTTTCTTATAAACATGTTCTAACTCAAATATCCATCCATGGATGCCAAAGTGTTTGGACAGTCTCCAGGTCACATTGCGTTGAAATTCGTGTGCATGTACGTGTCGGTACATGTGCATGTGCAAGTGTGGTCTATGAGTGTGGAGGTGCGTGTTTAAATCTGCAAATCGAAAATTAGCACCAGAGGTAGCATTGATTCTCTAAAAGGGTTCGTCTCATGAAGATAAAAGAAAGAGTAGTGTATAAATGAATGATGTATTATGTAAATTTTTCGTAGGTGTCTTCAATAAGTATATTCTAGTTATTTTAATCTGAAACTATAAACATTATAACGGGCAGTCTACGGCGGAACCTGCTCTAGGTAAAGAGTTTTTATCGGGAGACGAGAGCTGAGCCAGTCAGCAGTGCGAAAGAGTTAATAGTATAAAGGGACCGTGCCGTTGTAGGAGATGTACAATGAGTTTAATGATATTTGAGTGCATCGTATAAGGACTGGTCCTCATCGACGTAAAAACGATGACAGAACTGAAAAATGCTATGATAGAAGTGGAGTTTGACGTGTGGCCCAGACTCACGACCCTGAGATTAAGAGTCTTATGCTTTACTGACTAAACTAGTAGGGCTATGAAAAAAGAACTTTGTTAATATCTGCATGACAAGAACAATTTATAAAATCAACAAACATGGATATGTTCTTATATAAATTGTCAAAAGTAGCCAGTAAAGGTAGGCTGGTTCTAACAGCAGGCGAGGATAAAGAGTTAGGGTCATATTCGTGGATATCAGATCGGCTGTCAAGATTTATCAACAATGAGAGTGCTGCTTTAAAGGCTGTTAGGGAGGTGAGACAACTGCTTCTGCTAGGATCTAAGTCGTCGTAGGAACAGGTGGGTTACTGACTAGTGAAGTGTGAAACATACGACAAGTTGGACACTAGTGTAGTGGACGCTTGATTCCCTCGTTTTTTAGATGATTTTGTACGAAGAATTAATAATGATAGGCAAAAGCAGAAAAAAGTTATAACACGGTTGTATCAGACTATAGTAGCGTTTATTGTATAGGCACTGCTTCTTCCACTGTTTAAGCGTAAGTTTTAACAAGCCAACGAAAACCCAGCGTATGCTTAGATCAGGTAATTTAGGTATATGATGTTTAGTCGTCACGCAGTCTCTCTTATACATCGAAAGTCATCTTAACACTTGCGCTGTTCTTTAACAACTAGTAGTCCCAATGAAGTGAGCAGTAGATTTATCAAAAGTTGCATTAGCTTCTCATACATCACCTCAATTACTTTATCAACTTAACACCTTATTTAAAGAAGGTCTTAGTATACAATTCTTAACTTTAGAAATCTCCTTTTCTGTATATTTTGTAACACGTGAGCTAAGAGTTGTGACTAACGTGTGGATATTCAGGTAGGACCACTAAAAATTTGAAAAATCATAAGTACAATCAACACATATAAACCAGCAGTCGTTGTAAGCATTGTGTTAACCGTTAAAGACACAACAAATTTGTAACTATTAACGGACATTTATATCAAATCAAAGTCCATGTAGCATTACAAAAACTTATGTGTCACATAAATTAATACTGTATATATTAAATTAAAGGATCCTGATCTTATGTTAGAATAGAGGGTTGATGCACAAAGCACGCAAAAGGACAAGGCCCACGTGTGAGTATAAATATTTTTAAATGGTAAATGGTATTTTACACAATCACTTTATCATGAGAGATAAGCAAGTGATAAAATCTGTTCTATTAAAGATAGAATATAATTTTTTTTTGTAAATGGTCAATTAAAAATTCTTATACAAATTGTATTACATTGAAAACATATTTTATTTAATGTACAGATTAGGATTTTCGTAAGAATGGTGCAGTGCGTTTATAAAAAACTTCATTTTTTTAAAATAACAGTAATTGAAGGGAGGACCATTAGAAACAAGATAACTTTACTATTTTTGTAGTTCTGTACACGCAGTGAACGTTTAATTCCCTTGTTTGTTAGATGATTTTGTAGAAAGACTTAATAATGATATGCAACAGCAGGTAAGGAAGTGACAACATGGTTGTGTATGACTATAGTAGCATTTATTATACAGACAGTGCTCTTTCCACTGTTGTAGTGTAAGTTTTGACGACTAAATAAAAAGCTAGCGTAAGCTTAGATCAAATAATTTAGGTGTATGCTAACGAGTCGTCACGCTGACTCTCTTATACAGTGAGAGTTTTCTTAATACTTGGGGTGTTTTTCACGAACTAGTCGTCTCAACGTAGTGAGCAGTAGATTAAAAAAAGGCTACTTTAGCTTTTTATTTATTAAGTTAACAACTTTATTAACTCAACCCCTTATATATAGAAGGTCTTAGCATACAATTGTTAACTGTACAAATATCCTTTTCTGTATATATTGTAATACGTTAGACAAGGATTGCAATTAACGAGTCTGTTTTCATTTTTTTGATTTACTATATTGCTTCACGTTAATGGTATTCGAAAAAGGATTGAGTTGTTCATGGTTTTGTGTTGCGTTAACTGCAGCAGCCTGTGACCTTGTGTAGATAACCATTTGGAAGAGCTTCTTTAACTTTATTGCAAACACTTACTTCTTCCATGTTACTGTAGGTCACAACCAGTGGCAGCTACAGTTAAGACCACTTAAACCGAGCGAATATTCAAGACAAGAATCTTATGATGACTAATTATATTTGCTGATTTCATTAACAGTTACTTGAGTTACAATACGAAAGAAGCACACAACAAAGCTAATAGCCCCAGCGTTGTAGTTTGCTGTGATGATTTTAATAGGTAACACTTGGCGTTTTGTTTTTAATGTATATGAACTAGCGATAGTAGACTTAAGTTAACTTTTAAATGTTAGGGTTGGGTAATATGGGATGACTGCTTTCACATTCTATTTAGAGAAACCATTGAGCAGCAAAAGTTTTTTGTTTTACCTTTGGTAAGGGCCTAACCTAGAGTCTCTACGCGATGCTGCATGGTAACACAGCAAGCTTCTACAGTAAAGATGCTTGCTTATGTGACAAATCTAGGTGTAATTAGCACAAGATTAAAAGTCTTGAATGACTAGGTCAAAGGTTAATGAAAAGGCTTCCGTAAAACAAGCTGGATTATAGTAGCAAGCGTCCTCAGCTTAAAATCCTCAAGGGGTCACTACATCAATAGTGGCATGGGTTTGGCGTACCCTAGTTACCACTAGCTAGGGAAAATGAGCACCATTTTTTCTTAAAACGATAATCAAATTTGATGCTTCAACGACTTCAGCTAGGACATGAGCGGGAGAATGTTGCATGAAAGAAGACCCGGGACTTAGCTTGACTGCCTGGTCGCAAGGAGAAGACTCCTAATTTTTCCCAGAAATCTAAGTTACTCGGATGGCGAGAGATTGAATGACTTGCTGGGAGCCCGGGCCACTAGTTCAAGATATTGTTTTCTTATAAACATGTTCTAACTCAAATATCCATCCATGGATGCCAAAGTGTTTGGACAGAGTATGAAACAGATGAATGAAATAAAAAAAATTACAGAAAAAGTAAACATAAGTGAAAATGGAGAAAATTCAGGAAATAGAAAAAATAGAAACAATGGAAAAAAGGAGCAAAGTGAAAATGGAAATGAAAATAGAAAAATAAAAGGAAATTGATAAGATAGAGAGAAGAAAAGGAGAAGATCTATGGAAGGCATTGAGCCGCATGGAACTTTTGTCTCTTCGAAAAGACGTAAAATAGAAAGCAGCACGGGGCCAGTAAGCGACCCCTCAACGCTTTGTATAACCTCCCGAACGACGTGCACCTCTTGCAACAGGCTTAGTAGGGACGTGAGAGGTAACTGACGGTTGAAATCGCTGATCATGAATCATCTGAAGGCAATTCACATTTATCTGATTAAATGCGATACAACGTATCCATCTGAAACATCTGCCAAGAACTTTGAAACGCTAACACCTGTTGAAAACGGCCAATTAACGTCTAGGCTAACTAGTGCACTCGAGACCGACTGGCCTCCAGAGGTCAAAATGCTACAACTAAATGTTGATAGATCGAACAAGGTGACAGGAGGGGTGTATCAACTCTTCTCTGAAAAGAGACTAGACGTGCTTCTTCTTCAAGAACTGGCCAAGGGGAGGACAGGTAACTTCTGGACGTGCATTTTACGCCATCAGCTGTTATTTTAAATACAGCGATGACAGAAAGTCGCACCATGCCAACTTGGACAAGATGCTTGGACAAACTAAAAGGAATGCGTGTAATACTGTGCACAGATACGAATGCTGAATCATCACTTTGGAGACTAAGGGGCACCAACAAAAGTGTCAAAGCCTTTAAAAACCTAATAGCAACCCATGATCTCGCGATGCTAAACAAAATCACTGACACACCAACATATGAGTCAAGGGGATGTCAATCTTGAATTGACGTTACCATAGTGAGCTCGTTGATGAGCGATAGGATCTTTAATTGAAGAGTGCAGGTTTCATAAACAACTGGTGAGCACAAATCGATTTCATTCAGTTTTAGTGCTTAGTACAGTGCAAGCAAAAATTGCTCTGCTGAATCAAGGTTCGACCTAGGTAAAGCGTCTTAGGAGAAACTTGAAAGCGAACTAATAAGACTGTTAGTTGAGAAGCTTGGAAATTTGGAAGTGAAATAACGTCAGTGAAATAAATAAATATGCTTAGAAGTTGGGCAAAGTCCTAATCTACGTATGTAAACATGCCATGCCTCAGAAGGGTCGTTGAAGGCGCCAAAGTCCATGATGGAAAGAAGAACTAGCAAAATCTAAGAGCAAGCTTAATGAAACTTATAGAATGCTTAAATGATACCATGACGATGCCTTGGTAAATAAGTACAGAGCTTTACTAAGAAATTATAAAAGCATGATCCGTCATGCAAAAAATAAAAGTTGGAGAAACTTTGTAAAAACAGTGGAATACGAAGACGTTTTCAGACACGTCTATAAATATATGGCAAATGAGAACATTTCCCGCACCACCTTCAGCGCTCTTCAAACTGATGACAACTATACATTGTCAATGAATGAGACAGCTAGAACTCTGCCCGACATTTATATACCGGATGACGACAAAACTGATGACTCTCCTGTGCTCAGTCGCATGAGAAGGGAGGTGAAGACTCTTTCGGAAACGGAAGATGCCCCGGCTTTCACTGCTCAAGAGCTCAGATTTGCCACCAGGAATTTAAAGAACGGCAAGGCACCGGGGGCTGATCTTGTGGATGTGCAAGTTGTCAAACTAGGCTCCAGGAACAGTTTCTGAAATTAATGAATGCCTGCTTGGAGAAAAGTCACTTTCCCCAGGAATAAAAAAAGGTAATGCTGACGGTCTTTCTGAAAAGTTGTAACAAAGACCTTGAGACCCTAGTTCATACCGCTTAATAAATCTTGTTCCAGTGAACGGAAAACTCTTGGAAAAGCTCATAGTCACTAGACTTAACAGCGAAATACTAAGCATTGAAGGCATCTTAACTCACCAGTACGGCTTTAGGTCACAAATGTTAACAGAAGATGCCATTGTGGAGCTAACACGGGTAGTGAATAAATTTACAAGCCGATACACATTTGGAGTTCTGTTTGACATAAAAGGTGCATTCAATAATGTAAAGCATTCTGTGGTTCTTTCAGTGTACAAAACAAAAAAGTTATGAATCAAAATGATGTCAGCAAGGGTGGGCGCCCTCGCAAAAAAAACGTTTAGGAGTAAATCTCGGGTAAAAGGGAATGCCTATAGGTAATGCGAGTCCCTCAACAGTACGTAATCGAGCTTTGTAAGTGTTAAAAAAGGATAACATCAATATAGAAGTTTTAAAAACAGCCCTACAAATAGCTAAAAACGAAAAAGAGTAGAAAATCAAAACCACCCTGAAAGCGTTTCTGATATTAAAAATGGCGAAAACCTGAAAGAAGTTGGAAGTGAGGAGCAAATAGGTGCTAAATTTCATTAAGGATTGAATTTTTCGAACTTAATACACGAAAAGATAATTCATTGCATTTATGTTATTTTGGTAATTTATAAATATTATGATTAAAACATTAGTTGCTTATTTTAAGGAAAGAAATTATACATTGTTAACAAAGTAAGACATTTTTAAAGCTGATTTTAAAGATCCAAGCTAAAAATTTCTATTTTTATACATGAATGTAATTTAAAAGGTTTGAATTCTATTGTTGTTATAGAATAATAAAGTGTATATTTGTTTTCGATTATCCGCAAGAAAAAAGTCTACTGTAAGAAACGTCAATTAAAATCGAAAATAAATATAACAATTTTAAGGACGTTTGGGACTATCATTCAAAGAGGAGAGAAAGGGGAATTCCCCCTGGCCAACGCAGCTTGGCCCCCTTTACCGCCACCTCCTCTTGCTGCCTACAAACTTAACACTTTACTTACGTTTGACGTTGGCATTGTTTAAAATGCATTATAACATTCCTCAAAATCTTAGTCACTAAATACTTTAAACAATTATCAATTCGTAGATAGATTTTATTTTAATATCTTTCCATTTTTCAACAAATTTTGTCCATATAAACGACAAAATTTAGGTTACGTCCCATAAGAGCCTATGTTATTTGACATATTTTTACAGTTGTTTTTCTCGTAATTAAGCATTATAATGTATGCTAGGAAGAATAAAGGGGATTCTAAATACGATCTAGAATAGTTCTGTAAATTTTTATGCGATTCTATTTAAATTCATTTTCCTCCCAAACGTCCTTAAATTGTTGTCAGCTCGATACCGTATGTGTATATGTGTATATATATATATATATATATAGTT
>NW_019384288.1:3582543-3607755 GCF_000648655.2 Copidosoma floridanum | reverse complement strand
TATATATATGCATGTATGTATCATAATTTTTTATCAATTTCTGCCAATATTCTAGGAGAATCTCCTCTGAGACATACCAAAGAGAGTGCTTTAGTTTTGTATTTGCAAACTGACTTAAGTCTTGACTCGTACAATAAATTAGTACAAAATACATTCAGTCGAAACTGCATAATATATCCAGGTTATGATGCAATAAGAGATGCGATGATTCAAACTTATCCGCAAGATATTTCTAATACAGAAAGCGAATGTATTGTTCCACTCCAAAGTATACTCAATAAAACGGTAGAGAGACTTTGTGAGGCTGTATCATTAGAATAGGATGAACTTTCGTTGAGTGGTATGGAATTTATAGCAACTGTTGGAAGTGATAGCTCTTCCGGTCGTTTAAACGCTCACCAAAAATGTGAGGATTCAAACAATGATTCTTTCAAAGCCCAGAGATCATTGTTTGTTTTAAGTTTGCTAGTAATTCAATTGAAGTCGACATCGGGAGATTTAAAATGGATAAGTAGTAAGCCTCAAAGTCATCAGTATTGCAGAACTCTGCGTATTGCTGTGGAGAAAGAAACTGATCAAACAACCAGACAGAAATTAAACAGACTAAAACATGAAATGAATAATCTTGTCGATCACAGACTCGTGTTATCTAATGGGAAAGACGCAAAAGTTAAATTTAGGATGTATACAACGCTTTTTGACGGCAAGTGCGTAAATGTAACTGTAGGAAATTAAGCTACCCAAAAATGCTTAATGTGTGATTACCTCATAAAAGACTTTAATAATCGTGACAAAAATTTTTCTCTTCGAAAAGAAGGTTGAACATTGTTTAGAATTAGGGCCTTTATTACACTGCTTGATAAAGGTTTTTAATAACCTCTTACATTTAGCATATTGTCTTAATATAAAATATTGCACAAAAATAGTTTTGGTGAGATACATTCTAACGTGATAAAGTATATGTACATGCTATCACGGGCTGCAAAAACGAAAAGCAAAACCTTTCTTGAGAGTATATCGATATTACATAATTACATTAAAATTTTTGGGCTTTTTAAACTTGTAAAGAAATTAGTGTTGTGCCGAATTTTTGTCTTATATTTTGTAAGAAATTTTTAATAACTTTCTGTTTGAATAAGGTTCTTTGCAGAATTCACAGCAGATCAGTTGAGCGCTAAAGCATACATGCGTATGAGAGACCACACCAAGCAAGCTCAACATATGTGGTGAAATTCGTACTTGGAAGCGGTACAATGGGAAAAGGAAAGAATTCATCAACTAGCTGGACTCAAGGACAAAACACATCCACTCCTTTCCTTTCGATTTCTTCCTTTTCCCATTGTACTGCTGCCAAGTACGAATTTTAACGGATACGTTGAACTTGTTTGGTATGGTCTCACAAGAATGCTTTAGTGCTCAACTGATCTGCTGTGAATTTAGCAAAAAACCCCATTCAGTAATACAACTTGAGAACGCAAACAATAATTCGTTAAATATCTTGATTCATTAAAAATACTTTTTGTTTTTTTATCTTCTGGTTTTGTATTTCGTACTTATTGGTTGCTTCAATTTTGTAGCATTAGTGATCGTAAGGTGATATATGCACTAATACATACGCATATTCATTGTTTCAGATGAGTATACGAACCAAAAAATTAAGGTTCAAAAAAGGATATTCGATACATTTGGGGTTAAGGTGGATAAGGTTTTGCCAAGAAAAGGAACTTCGAATTCTGGAAATAATGCTAGGACGTGCATGAATAAACCATTGATGTTCGCAAAAGCATTAGGAGTTAACGAGCAATTGGTTAGAAATTTTTTAACTGTTTTGATTCTATTTAGATGTGGTAGGAAAGTTGATTTAAAAAAACTAGCCGGCTTGTGTAAGACAACATACTGGATGTATTTTGATACGTATAACTGGGCAAACATGAAACCAAGTGTACACAAACTGCTTATTCATGGTACCGAAATTGCGAAGAAATTTCCACAACCAATAATTCATTTCTCAGAGGATGCCAGTGAAGCGTGGCATAAACTACATAGATCGAATGCAATCAACCATGCTAGACAAAGTAGCCAAAAAGCCCGTCTAACAGATGTTTTCAATCGAAGTATTTACTTTTCGGATCCTTTGCTATCATTATTAAATGAACCAAAGGTTTAAGAGAATACAAATAACAGCACTCACTATACTAAAGAAATAAAAAACTACTTTATATAAAAATATGAAGCTTGTTTAGAAAAATTATTCATCATTGTGAAAAAAATGTATCTTCTATTTTTCTTTTTTTATAACTAACTAAATTAATAAAGTTTGTTTTTCATGATAAATAACATCTTTTTTCATTTATTAAATTTATTTATTCCAAGCACCAGTATTATATCCGATACCGTAAAAAGAGTTCTTACANGAGTGTATGTTAAAATAATTACTGTTTTCCAGGTGCACTTATTGTTTAGTTATATTAAATACAGTTAAGAATTATCTTTTTACTTCGTAAATACAAAAAACAAGCAAAAACTGTTAGAAAAAACGTAATTTTATGTTATGAATATAATGTTTTAAAGTTATGTTCAGACTGTTATACTTTATTAACCTACAAGTGCTTCGCTTACGTCAAAAACATTGGATATTGCGATTTAAAATTTTTATAAGCCAATTATAAGTAAAAATTCTTAGATCAAACATAATTAAAGATTATTTGTACAGTATTCGTAAGTTTTGTTTGGATTATGACACTCCGTAATGTGCAGCAGTTTTTAAATTATATAAAATGTAGGAAACAATAATTCTTCATGAATTAGAAAGCTAAGAACTAAACGGAAGTTGAAAGAAAAAACATATATACAGATAATTTATAAAGGATTAGAGGTTATTTTGAGGTTAGTTTAGTAATTTTTGACTTATAACTGCAGTATATGTTCAAAAAACTTATTTACATTGTAGAATGTTTAAAGTATCTTTGATATGTAATCCATGACGCACATTTTACACAATGAATTTGTTGACAAATATAAAGCTTCACGAATTTTCCGTATTTCCATAAATTTCCCGGCATGTAAAGATTTTTTCAAATTTTCTCTATAGTTTTCCTATATTCTGCAGAAAATCAGCTTTAAAAAAAAAAAATCATTGCTCTTCCTTCATTTGTTTAGGCGCTATGTATTAAAAAAAAAAAAAAAAAGACAAAATCTGGCCATGGCGTTGGCGGACAAATGCACGGTGCATAATATGAGAATGCTATCAAATGCGCAGCACACGACTCTGGTATTAGCTACCCATGCTTACAAAATCGCCTCGACGGATGCACTATGCGTACTTACGGGCACACTTCCAGTTGATCTTCTTCTTGTAAGCAGAGCTGCCCTGTACAACTTGAGGAAAGGGATGCTCATTTCTTTTGTGAACCTTAAAATAGCCATAGCAAAAGAATTTAGTAAAAACAAACAAAGGAAGAGGCTCTGAAGACATGGCATGGAGAAAAATTGGGACAGCTCAATAAATGAATGGGTAACATACTCGTTTATTAAAAACGTTAAATACAGACTTAACACGAAGTGGCTTGAATTGAACCACGTAAATGTTCAGGACATGAAAACTTCCAGGGAAACTTGTGCAGGTTTGACGTGAAGGACAGAAATATCTGCATGTGCAGAGAAATAGACCCCTCTGACCATAGACTCTCAAGTCGCCCTAAAACGCACAAAAGTCAAAAGAAATTCATGCAAAAGATAGGACTTGATGAGTAGCCGAAGAACAACGAATACTTTGTTTTGAGTCAAGAAATCTTCGCCACTTTCTCGGAGCTTTGCAAAACCATCGTGGTAGATGCGGGCCCTGAGTAAGCAAGAAGAGAATGGTAGTAAATACAATCGTTGAAAGATGGGTGTGAAAAATCTAGAAAATTGGCCTTAGGGATTTGCGTCCTTACCCATATCATAGCAGATAACGCGGCTCCAGGCGGGAGCCAATTGACTAGTGGCCTTGAGGTGTCCCCGTGGATACGAACATCGCTGAAGCTGTCTGCGGACGGATAGATCTGGAACGACTAATTAAGAGTCGGGGCAGCTGATAGTCGTAACGAAAGTGTCTGTATCGGATTTCGATTGTATCGACCATAGAGACTTGATAAAATTTAACTTTGGGTCTCCTTGAAAATACAACCGGTACGGCTAACGGATGTAATGATTTTTCCAAGTTACACCTAAGGTGGGTCTTGTGGGATCGTGAATAATTATTTTCAGATTATCCTAGTACCTCTCAAAAGGCTGTAAGCCCCAATCGGAGGAAGCCAGCTGGAAACGGGGAGCAGCATCAGCCGGTCATCTGGAGAACATAGCTATGAATTTCTCCGTGCGTCGTTACCCTTCTGATTTCACATACTATAACGGACAAAACCCTTAGTAGGTATATTTTGCTATCAGGATATCTCTAGTGATAATCTCATTAATACTCTCGGCAATGATATCCCCATCAAAGGCCCTGGGAAACTATGGTAGCCAAGTAAGGACTTGCTGGTGTATGTAGCACTGAGATCTTGGCTTTATGGCTTTATAGTAACTTAGCAGGCAAAAGTTGGCTAATGCCAAGCCACGCTGCTTCAGTGCCAGCCTTGCAGCAAGCTCTAGTGTTTGTTCTTGTCTTGTCGCACAGGCACACTGTATGCTATGCGCCCCACCATATACTGTTAGCCAGCACAGCACTACAGATTGGCTACCATTGCTATGCTTGCTTTGTTCTGTGTATCTGTCAACTATGTCACACTGTTATAGTGTTGATTGCTACAAGTATTATTACGGTTAATGTTTCTACCAGCTCGTAGTGTACCCAAACATTAACAAAAAAATTACATGTAAATGACAAGAAGATGACAGGTTATCTATCGCTTAAAGATTAACAGACCATTTTCTATTATTAACAAAATACACATTAATAATAAAAATTATTTGAAAAATCAAAGTTATGATCTGGTAAGAGATAAATATGGCATACAGTATGACACTAGGCTTGAGGTGTCAGTAAAGTTAATAATAAGCTATATGAAGTAAATTCTTTTTAAGTTGAGAAATATTTAAAAAAAGCTTTTAATTTTAACTCTCTTGTGCAGGTTTGACGTGAAGGACAGAAATATCTGCATGTGCAGAGAAATAGACCCCTCTGACCATAGACTCTCAAGTCGCCCTAAAACGCACAAAAGTCAAAAGAAATTCATGCAAAAGATAGGACTTGATGAGTAGCCGAAGAACAACGAANAGAAGAAGGTCTGTCAATCTCTAAACAATGAATAGTTTTAAATTTTTCTTTAATTTATATAAAATAATTTTAAGAACAAAGCTCTTGATAGCAGGTTACCATGGAATATTTACTCCCCATGTATCTTCTGTGTATAAGGATAGTTTGGAACGGGGACCAATCAGCAAGACAGTGTAAGAAATAAACGTACACTTTGAGGGGGGTGGTACAGAGCAGCAGTAGCGACACAGAAAGATCAGGTAAAACATCATTACCTAAAAATCGTTAAAAAAGGGCCCACTCTTACTTTGGCTAGCGAAAAAGAAAAAAAAAAAAGCTACATTAACGAGAATTTGATACTGCAATAAATTTTTGCAAACGATTGATGTTTAAATAAATAAGAGCATTTTTTTGGCTAACAAGCATACACACGACTCTCACACCCATGTTAGTTCAGGTATAAGAATCCCATAACCAGCAGAAAATTGATGGAAAATAAAAATAATTTAGGTTATAAAATTATAAACGTACATAATATTAGTTCTGTACACACTAGTCAATATTAACATTTTAATGAAAAGACATTCAAAAATAATTTATTCATGTATGGCAGATTGATGCAGATAACCAGTGTTTAATGTGTTTTTATAATGTGGTATGACCTCCAAATGTTACATAATACGCCATACCTTATAAATGAACAAGATAGAGCAAAAATAACAAGTTGAACGACTCTTCTAGAAGGAATGAAAATATCGTGACGCACGAAATCAGAGGCGTTGAGTTATAACAAAACATAACCTTAACTTTGGATGTTTCTGATTAACTTTCATAAAATGAAGAGGGGAAATCATGTGAAAAATTATTTTACTTTTAGTACAGGATAATAATAATGCAGAAAAGAATAACCATAGTGATGCATGGGCATCACCTTTAAATAATAAAAATTTGCTAGATCTTAAAAAGAAAGCAGGATATCAAAGAAATAACAAGTTTTACAAGTTTTCTGAGGAAAAAAAACATCGTGGCACACACACAGAGAGGTGTTGAGTTATGTAAGGACATAACATTAAGTTGTAGTAATTGAAGTATTTCTCTATAAAATAAAAGTGGAAAATTTTAAAAAAATTAAAGCATATTTGCAAAACTATTAAGAATATGTCAGGTACTTTTTTTGTTCCTTGCCCAAGAATAACCTTAACAATTTTATTAAAAAATTCCCGAGCCTTTTATACATGAAAAATGTACAGAAAGGACTTAAATATTCTGCCGTAACGAGCGAAAAATTTTACATTAAGCTTATGTATATTTACAAACCTTGTATCTTACAGTATACGTATAATTTCTTTATTTACAAGAGCACTTTTTTGTAACCAGGGGTCTCCAAGTCGCACACTCGGTTTTTTTTTGTAAATGTTTGGGCACACAATGAGCTGGTAGGGACATAAATCGTTATAATACTCATAGCTAATGACACTCCTACATTGCGACATATTTTATAGATACACAAAACAAAGCTTCATAGTGCTGACTAGTTATATCCTGCAAAGACTTGGAAAAAGAAGACGGTACATAACACCACAGAACGACTACGTTCTACACTACATTTTTTTCATAGTTTGTGGCATCAGTTTTTACACCTGCAGATTAACTGGAACTGCAGCAGGTTGACGTAGAGTTTGTAAAGGATGATTTGTGACATGGCAAACAAAAAATATATTCGAAGACGTCACACAACCCTTGTCACCGATGATAAATGGCGAGATACACGAAGGATGCTCTCTCTCTTCTGCATACGGCTTGATGTAACGTAATAAATCCCAGTGTTAGGCTTTAAGGCGAAAGCATTAGGAATAACTACAGAGCTTGGTCTTACACCTTTTTTATTCTTCCAACCCGTATCTTGGAAATATCTGTGTGCGAGGTTGAGACTGTGAATCTCTCAATGGCAGCTATCGGTGTGTCGGTGTCCCGGAAGCAAGCATAGTAATGGTTGCAAATCTATAGTGCTATGCTGGCTAATAGTGTGTAGTCTGCCACATAGAATACGGTGCGCATATGTGGCGAGACAAGGACAGACATTTGAGCTTGGTGTGAGGCTGGCACTAGAAGAGAACAGTACAGCATTAGCAGACTTTTGTTTGTCAAATGACCATAAAGCCGTAAAGTCTTTGCCATTTACATCAGCAAGTCCTTACTCGGCCACCTAAGTTTTCCGGTGCTCTTGAAGTGCATAACATCTCTGAGAGGATCAACGAGATTGTGACCAGGGATTTTCTGATAGGTGAACATACCTAGTGATAATACTAGGCGTTATAGTGTGTAGAAGCAGTCGTCCCCTGAATTAAAAACTAATCAATATCGTCTTGTCTTGTCTAAAAAAGTTAAGGCAGTATTCAGACAAAATGCATTTAATAAAATTCAAGACAAGTACAAGAAATGGCTATCGAGAAGTTTATATCTTTAAAATAAGTTACTCAAAATTTTGGATATCTTGATCTAGACTGTTATGTTAATTACAAACACTGCTAAAATATAAACAGAAATTGAGTGGAAATAATAGTGGTAAAAGGGCAGATTTGAGAAATAAAGCACAAATTTGATGTAGCATTGACATGTAACTATGTCATTCTTTGTCTTTATAAATTAAGTAAAACTATTTAAAAAATTTTGTCAGGTCCAATCTACTTAAATTATCAAAATGTTCATACAGTTAATTCAGTAATTTTTCAGCATTTCAAACTGATTTGCTAATAGTCTGACACAGTTTTAAAATCCAATGAAGAAAATGCTATGAACAGGAAAACGTAAGAAAAAGCACAAGGCACAGGTATTGGGTAAAACAAGCACTAGTCTAAGTTATTCCAGTAAAAAAAGCACAGAAAATTTCTATCCAAAAAAAAGCAAATCCATTGTTTTTTTAAAAGATCGCCCAGTTACTTCCATTTTTACGGAAAAAAACATTAGACCCCTATCTCTGGTAAAAAAAGCACGCAGCCGATTGAGGTCCGAAAAAAATCACGGATGACTTTTTTTCAACAAAAAATAGTATGATTTATTCTAATGAGTAAGTGATAAATAGTTCAAACAGTTATTAAGATCATTATCTGAAAAAAAAATTCGAAACAATATCTCATCAAAATTAAGAACATCCAAGCGTGAGAAAAGACGGGAGAAAACAAGTTCTTATCTATTTGCTCGTTAATTCGTTTATTTATTCCCTGACGCATTATTAAACTATGAATTCCGTAACAGTGTTTAAGAAGACTTTTCATTTAAAAATTAAATATTGGCTTATTGTATGTTAAAGTTAAGAAACTAATTATATAGATACTATATTGTTTTACTATTATTACACTGTTAAAAAAATTTAAGGAAAATTACCAATAGATTTAAAGAAAATTACAAATGCATAACATAGTTTTAAAATCTGATTCAAAAAATGTTCGAAATATTTTTTGACATTTAATACAAGGGTTTTTAATGCTCTTAATGCATATCCTTTGATGTAAATAAAAGTCTGTTACGTATAAAAACAATTTCACTGTGAAAATAAGTTATATTTATGATTGGAAGCTTAAACACACACTTATATTTAATTAAGACATTTACAATTAGGAGTTAAACTATTTTCTGAATTTTTTATTATATATTTAGTTGAAATAGTAAAACGATATTCAAAATTAGGAAGCACATTGTAACAAAAAAAGATTATAAACTTTAAAATACTGCTTTGATACATAGGGGTCATTGCATTATATCAAATCATTGATATTCTGGTTGTGCTTGAAATTTTGTCTCAAATAATATCTTGGATGCATCATTTATAGTTAAAGGTACATAATGCTATAATACTGAAGTGGTGTGAGTAAAGGGGTGCGGGAAGTAAAAACAAGTATCTTATAGTCAGACAAAACGTTTATTTAATTTAACTGACGACCGACGTAAAACACAACTGACTTGATACAGTTTACAGACTTACTACCGACAAAACTGACAAAGACAATAAAGAGAGCTGACAAGAGGTGTAGAAGGCACGGTAGCTTACACTGTACTGACTGTAGGGCCCGCAAGTATCACCTTGCCTGTCGCGCTGTCTTACACGCTATATATACTGCGTATTGAAAAGTCGTACATGCCAACACTTTCTCTCGACTTAAGATAGCTAAGTATATTAAACAACTTTTTTGTAATACTATGAATCTAACGACAGCAGGATATTGCAATATTAAAGTATGACTCCAACGGCAATGCTGTCCAATGGTCTTTATTTATTTATTAAAGCAACGTTTCAGCCACTTTAGAATGAGGCCCTTTTTAAGCAAATTATATCACACTATACAGACTTTACGTGATCGCTTACATTTGTCGAGATCACATACTCAACATACTCGTATGTTCGAGTCACTTACAGGCTACAGTCAATTAACTAAGATCTCAACAAATGTAAGCGACCACGTAAAGTCTGTATTCTGTGATGTAATTTGCTTAAAAAGGGCCTCATTCTAAAGTGGCCGAAACGTTGCTTTGATAAATAAATAAAGACCATTAGACAGCATTGCTGTTGGAGTCATACTTTAATCTTATTATATTAAAAAAAAGTTATTATTTAAAATAGATACAAAGAACAATTGATTTTTTTTTTTTTTTTATAAAATAAATAAATAAATGTGTGTTCTTGACTCGGCTCCACGGCTCTGGGAATGCACTCAAGTAGTCCATAAGTCGGTTCATGGCTCCTTTATCGCTTATCTGAAACAGAGACAACTTATTAGTTACCAGTCAGAGTCACAGAAGCTGTTCGCGATTCTGCTAGCAAATTTTTATGGAGCTCGATCAGTAGAGGTTTTGTGATTATATCGGCCATCTGTTCTTGAGTATTCAGCCATCTGACGTTTACTCTACCATAATTTACACATTCTTTAACATAATGCTCATGAATTTCTGTCATATATCTTAATTTACCACTGCCTATAATTTTAGCATTTTGATCAGCTGCCTTATTGTCACACCATAGATCTGCCGGACATAAAGTATTATTTAGTATGATTTTAATCGAATTATTAACTGCCATCAGTTCTTTACATGCTTCACTCAGTGACACATAGTGCAAGAGGCAGTCAAAGCTGCCCTCGTGGGGCGATCTCCAGTGGCTTCTGCTAGGCTTTCTGACTTGACCTTTAACATGTACGACATGAGATTTTCATATGTCATACCCTTTTTATCTCTGCTTTGCATTTTAAATGTGAAGTCTGTCACCTGCACGCTAGGTACTGCTCCGATTACGGCAGTATAAAAGACATCTCGCTTTTTTTCTTTAAAAAAGGGACCAGACGTACTTATAGTCTTATAATTTCTTACCAGTTCCTTAAATTTTTCTATGAATTTGGCAACCGATTCTTTCCCTTCGTAAAATTTAATTTCATGTAATTTTTTACGAATCGCGGCCGCTGTAAGGGGCGTCTCCCCCCTCTTAAGTTCTTTCAGACTTTCTAATATTACAACCGGATCTTGCAGACGAAAAATTCTTAAATGATATTTTTCTGTTACTTTACTTATTAAAATATCTCTGACTTTTAATTTGTCTTCTTTGATCATGTCATCGTTAATAAATTCCCTATTTTTAATCGAAGAATCAATGACATATAATAATCCTTTAGACCAGAGTTCAGACTAAAATTTATCGAGAAAAACTTCGAACTTCTTATCTTTAGACAGATGGTAATTGTATATGTGTTGAGTATCACGGCTGAATTTATGTATTTGACTGATAATTGTCGCTAGAAGTTCCGCGCTGCCTTTTGACAAATTTTAATTTTTTGTGTCATTCAAGAACGTTTTCAATTTGTCTTGCAGACTCACCCGTCTTCTGTCGTTGCGAGGAGTTGATGACTGCAGGGGTGCCCCGGTTGACGATTGGGCCTCGGATGACTTGACCCTGTTCACCCGCTCGCCCAACCGGGACAACCTCTGGTCAAAATTGCGCATGACCAGAATTATCTCCTCCCTTGTTCTCTCAGCTTCCTGCCTTTCTTCCTCTACCTTCCTTGCCCGTTCTTTCTCTGCCTTCCTTGCCTCCTCGTTTGCTTTCTCCTGCCTTTCGATCATCTGACTAATCGCGGCCATCATTGAGTCGAACCTGGCCAGCATGATGTTTTTTGAGAAATTTTTATTTTTCTGTTTATCTGCCATATGCAACTTCGTTTTGCTGACGTTTATCCATTTATATTTATTTTCAATGGTTTGCACTTTCTTTATTTTAAGTTGGGTATTTTCGGGTGTGCACGACGGGGAAGAGGGGGCTGCTTCGTGTACAGACTCATTTCCGCCTAATTTCTGCCAAAGATTTTCACTGTCTACATTTATCTTATCAAGGTTTCGGACTTTTGTCATTTCGGACTTTTTCTCATCTGACATTTTAAACACATCGACGGACTTTTCAAATAACCCGGGTTTATCACGAGCAGGTTCCTCGCGTTCCCCGTCTTCCCTGAATAGATTTTCTGGCAACGTCACTTTGACTCCCTTTTTACATAGAAATTTAACGATGTATTTGTAATCGTCACCGATCAGGTAATCTAAAACAAAAGACGGACATTGTTTTCAGGGAGTTAACTAGAAATCGACCGAACGCAAGCCGAATCTAGTCAACGTGGCCCGAAGCGTGTTCTCGTGCTCGAACACAAAGCACAATTGCACGCTTAGCACTCACACAGCCGTGCGCGACCGAACACAAGTCTAACGTGACTGTGCCAGTCACACGGAAAAAAACTTTGTTTACACACCTTTGGCGGTAATATCCCTTTGCCCGACACATGCCATTATTCCCCTTTTATCCACCAACAAGATAGCAGCTTGTTATCGTCCATCTGACTTGACTTGGGATGAAATTCCCCGACATATTCTCGACAGAGCATCGATAGTTTGCTTGTCTAAAAGAAAATGTAAACTTTTAAAATATCAGCCTTTTCTGACCAAATCTGAAAAACGCCTTGAATTTTTATTGCCTAGAGTTCAATTAATTAAAAGCACCGGGAAAGGACATGTATAATTTTCTGCCGACACACGTTCAAACTTTCCCAGTTCGGACATTTATATAGTAACGCGCACACAACAGTCGAGGCGACAAGAACAAGAGACGCGAGAAAGCCCGACAACAAAACACAAACGGCCTCGTAATATATTTCCAGTCGAAAATTCTCGCGTTAACACGAGAGGGAGAGAGAGACTGAACTCTCTCCTCAGCCGCAATCTGTTGTTCCCCTCTCGATCCGACCCGCTCTTGCATGTGCGTGTTGCGCTACCGACGCTACGTGTTTCTTCGAATCCCACGCATTTCTTGAAATGCACAAGAAATTTCCTTTGTTACCTGACGTCGTAGCATCCAACATATAGGCATCACTCGAAAGGACAGAGTGTTGATCTACCACTGATCTTGGTTCCGGCGTCCAGAGTTGCTCCCCTATCCTCGACCGGCGTCGACAACGCCTGGTCGACAACGGACTCAGCCTGGTCACCAGGGGTCGCGCTCTCGGCCAATTCCTCGATCGGACTCTCTTGTCCATCCTTTGCTGTCTCAGCCCTTTCCGCCTCCTCCCTTTTGTTACACTCACCCACACAAAAAAAAGTAGAGATCACGCGCGACGATGCGAGTCTGAGGCCCATAACCTGAAGAGGTGTGAGTAAAGGGGGTGCGCGAAATAAAAACGAGTATTTTATAGAAAGACAAAACGTTTATTTAATTTAACTGCTGACCAACGTAAAACACAACTGACTTGATACAGTTTATAGACTTATTACTGGCAAAACTAACAAAGACAATAAACAGAGCTGACGAGAGGTGTAGAAGGCACGGTAGCTTACACTGTACTGACTATAGGGCCCACAAGTATCACCTTGCCTGCGGCGCTGTCTTACACACTAAATTTACTGCCTATTGAAAAGTCGTACATGCCAACAAATACATTATTTATTTATCTGTTGCCGTATTAATACATACAAGGGTAAATATTTGATCTAGAAAAGATTATTATTTCCAAAACATCTTGCCATTTGTACTTAAATATTCTTTATAAACAAGTTTTTGCCTTAGACGTTCAAGTATCAGTGGTCAAAACCCTATCTGTTTTAATCATTACTTAAAAAAAAAATTTGCCATTATGCAAGCAAGCATCGGCTAATAGAAACCCAACTGTATTTTCGTGTTTATCATTATTAAAATATTTCATTAAGTAAGAGAGCATCCACAATTCAAAGTTAACCAGCTTCTAAGTATAATTAAATAGCATTATACGCTGTTAAGTAAGCAAGCAACTGCTAAAAGCACAACTATATTTAAGAATTAGTCAATCAAAAATATTTTTTCAGGTAAGCAAGCAACGGTGTTTTAGAATTCCTTAACTCTTCAATACTGCTGACGAATAAAATGTCCCGTTAGGCAGGACAAATATTAGCTATTAAAAAAAGAAATTTATTTCTAAGATTTCTCACTTATTAAAATTGCTTTCAGGACAGCAAGCATTAGTAGCAAGCAAACCGAACTGTTTTATAGAACTATTTATAAAAAAAAGGTACTTGTTATGAGGCCAGCATCGGCAATTAGCAATCTAAATTTTGTTTATTTAGTATACTACAAAACCGATCAGTTCATGATTACTGATGCTTGATCTCCTTAGTAAATATTTTTTTTATAATACTAAAAAAACAGCTGGGTTTTTAATGATCAATGATTGCTTGCCTTCAAAAACAATTAATTGATAAGAAATATTAAGAACTAGTTAGAATCCTAATTGCTTAAGCTTGCTTGCCTAACGGCATATTTTATTGCTAAAGAAAACTGAGAAACAGTGATGTTTCTAATCATCGATGCTTGTTTGCCTGTAAGCTTATTGTATTGATTAATGACGCTAAATAATAGTTAGGTTTTTTATCACCAATGAATATTTTCCTAAGGATGTGTTTTTTTAGCTATCTCTTACCAATACCAGGTGGGTTGTGAATCAGCAATCCCTTTTTACCTAAGGACGTATTTTTTTACTTAGCTTTTTCTGGAGATTAGTTTGATTGCAATTTATGGATTCTGGTTCGCTTAAGGTCAAACTAAGACAATAAATAATACTTACAATAAGTTGCATTAATGATTAATGATGCTTGCTTGTCTAAGGGCAGATATTAATAAACAATACGATTAAACATTAATCGAAGGCAAATAAAAAGAACTTCTTCATAGCCTATGATAATGTGATAATGATATAATTTTTAATAAAGAATAACACTTATTTTAAAGTAGGACTTAAAATGTATATGAATTTCTCAGAACATATAGAATTTTAAGATTGTTCGTGATGATAATAGTTAATGCGTTCTAATTAGACACCAACGTATGTACTAAAAGTTATAACATAAAAATTTGAACGTTAAGTTAGACATTGGTTAAAATTAAAAGAAAAGTTTTAAATGTTAAGTAAAATTTTAGAAATTTTTACATGTTTATAGAAATTGTCTATCGAAAGTGTTATTTTGCAAGGAAAAAAATGAGATTTACGCGCCTGGACACTGCGTGCGTGGGTGTGTGTGTGTGTGTGTAATCCGATATCAAGAAGTACACAGAAATTTGACGACAAATCAAGACAAGAACAGTTTTACTTATTTTAAAAATGACCCAAAAACTATACGATATCTGATTTTGATATCTTCCGAGCAATAAGACAAGATATAGAGAAATATCGAATTTTCCTGCTCTGTGACAGCTCTAGTCCTTTTAGGATTCTGGAAGAAAACTATGCCTCCTTCTAGAGTTTTAACAAAGTCTATGCCCTTTTCCGAAATTTGGACGAAGGCTATCCCTTTTTTCAAGCCCTGATAAAAAATATGCTCGTTTTTGCTGGTCTAGATGAAAACTATTAAATTTTTTTGAGTTTGGATAAAGATGCTTATGTTTTCTTGAGCCAGGATAGAATATAATTTATTTGAGCTGACTATATATTTGTGTTTGTAATGATATTTCTTTAGACTTTATTATAGAGCTCTTGATGTCAACATTCATGTAAGTGATTGTAAGTTGTAGTACACTATTATGTAACAATAACACAAAATCAAAAATATTCTTACAAGCCTGGTAATTGGAAATAAATGGATATAATAGACTTTTTAATGATCTATTTTGTAAATTTATTATTTTTCAACTTTTACTGATCAAAAATAGTAATAAATGAAACAATTGTAACTAAAAATTAAAAAAAAAGAAAATTTTTACTGTCCATAAAATAACAAAATATAATACCTCTTATTGTTGCAACTATTAATTTTTATATCTTACTAAGAATCCGTAATTTTTTAATAGACTTTAATGGATTCTGAAGAAATCAACGTTTCTCTACTTATTGGTTAAGGGTAATCTATCTGAGATTCGAGGGGATCGGTTCATTATACGTATATTTCAACTTAAAAAAACAACTGGTATCTAATGCTAATTTTTTTTTTACCATATATTAATTTTTCAGTTAATGCTCGTGTGCAATGCATATATAAAAAACATAATTTTTTTTTTTAACACATAAATGTATAAGCAAATTTAAGTTTATGACAGTTATTGTAATATACAATTCATGAAATCTTTTATGAAACCTTTTCTTTTTTTTTCTCAAACACTTACTAAAAATCCGAACACTAAAGCCACTAGAACTGCTACGAATAATGTAACAGTAAGGATCTTTTAAATGTCTCATAACTTAGTTTTTGTCTGGACGTATAAAAATATCATAGTCTTTACTTAGACTTGAAAGAAAGGTGAAGCCTTTGCCTGGATCCAGAAAAGGGCATGGTTTTTTCTGAACTAAAAAAAATCATAGTTTTTGTCCAGGCTTCAAAAACGGCATGGCTTTTACCAGAACTCAAAGAAAAAAGCATAGTCTTTGTCTGAGATCAAAAAAAAGCTTAGTTTTTGTATGGACTAGAGAAAAGGTCACAGTCCTTACCCAGGACATCAAAAGGGCATAGTATATATTAATCCAGGACCAATAAGGGCATAGTATCCATCCTGGATCATTCAGTGCGGAGTCTTCGTCCAGAGCATAAGCATATGCTTTACGTAGCATGAACTCACCCAGCGAATAAAAAGTAAGGGGTGGCATATTACGTCAAGTGACCTCAATTTACTATAACTAGTAAGTACTTAATGACATTCCTCATCTGGCACATGTACCCATGGATCAATACCAATGTACTATTGATCAGTTGCCTTCTCACCAACAATTGCTACTCCGTTACTTTACCCCTGACAAATTTCACATTTGGCCTTGGCCTGTAAGCTGCACTTTTTTCCGGAATATGTTAATTTAATTAATCTCCACTCCTTGACTCATCCCCAGTTCCACCCACTATTATTGATTCAACTTAGGATTACGATACAATTGTGCACTGAGGGCTTGACCTCTTTTTTAGTGAAGCAGATAACCAGTTAGAAAATAGTGGGTATTATTTTAGCGAGTCTTATTTATACGTATTCAATAAATTGTTTAACTTTCCTTCGTAATATTTGGGACTTAAAAAATTTAAGTTTGACTCGTTATTCCATCAGTCTTTATGCAAAACAAATTGTTAACGAAATACCTAACTTAGTACATCAGCCTTTGCAGGAGAGCTATTGATGTTAGATCATTCATTATACGGTAAATTATTATAAATTATATTTAACATTATAATTATATTAAAGTAATGCTAAGCTGCTTATGCGCTGAACATTACATTCCATTATCTGCGCATCATAGTTAAATTTCAGAGCCACGACGTAACAGTGCTGTAACTATGCTATGTGCTACTACAGTCCGGGTACCTTTTACGGAACACGACGATCGACAAAGCTCTCACTTTGGATGATAAGTCTATGCGCAAATCTATCAAAAGAGGTTAAGGTGATAATTATATTAGTAAAATAGTTACAGTTGCGTGCTAATGGTGACCGTACTAAATCAATGATTGGTGATGAAGATTCCAATGCCAAATTGATGATTAGTAGTGACTGAGGCACATGTGCTTTCCATTAGTGTACAGCTAATGGTAATGTAACGATTTCTATTTAGTTAGACACTTCTGTGGATTATGCAGGACATTCTGAAGTTAAAAGGATGTCTCATTTTTTGTCTATATATTTTGAGTGTACTTTTGCTACTTATGTTTTAACTTCATGAAGATTTTGGTAAAACATCATAGAAGATAGAGATAGCATATTTTCTTTAAAATCTGTTTAAGTGTTATGACCAGACTTGTTTAGAGGATGGTCTTAACTGCTTTATTTAAGTGTCATTCGTGGGTCTCTTCGAATTCAGCTCATGAGCTTTGTTTCCACTTTTTAATTGAAAAATAATCCTAATTTAAATAATATAGGTAACTTTAATTGATGTACTTTTTTATTAAAGTAATAATAATAACAATTTGTTGTTTTGAATACAATTTAATTGAGTCACTCTAACAAGGTTCAGCGTTAATTTTCTTACTAATAAACGACTTACATCTATCACTGATTGTTGTTACTGCTGCTTCGAAGTTCTTAAATGCTTCGTGCAATCACCTTCAGTGATTCCTTAAACTACACGAATAAGTTCGTGGCCAGTAAAATGTTGGGATTTATTCTTTCTCTGCTATCGCCAGAACCACTTTCAGTGGGCCTCCTTTGCTGTACCTCTGTCCTTAGCGAAGTCAGATAATATTGATGTTCTCGATACGCACTCGAGTTGCCTCAGTCAACACGTTATGCCTTACGTGTATAAGATACTCGCAACTTGTGGGGGTTAAAAGTAGACGCAAACTCTAGAGGACATGTAACGGACGTAAAAAGAGCACTTTTTCTCTTGATAGTGAGTTTTTATGGCATCAGAGCAAGTAAAAGAGGCCTTCGGTTCAAATAGGTCAACCAACGAGTAATGTTCTCGAAGGTTTTGTGAACAGCAAAACAGTAGGCTCGCACGATAATGTCACATGTTATGAAATCATATATTAGAAAATAACCATACAACAGTACCAATCACATTTTTTTGACAAGTACGACTGAGTTTTTTGGTTTAGTGATGATAAAAGCTCGCATTAATATAGAATTAGTATATATTATCAGAATTCAACAAATAATGAGCAAGTAACTAGTCATATATACAATATAATTCATGCATTTATAAAAACATGCATGTTTACAACGACGCTGGCCGTATTCTATGTCAACATACTATGAAGCATTCACCTTAAAGCTTTTACAGACACGCGCACACATAAACGACGTATGAGCTCCTCTTGTCATATGAGCTTGCTTTATGTTTATAATACGTCTCATCTGAATTAGATGGATGGATAGCTTTATAGAAGTATTATATTTATGGTGCAGGTAGAATGTCTTCTAGTGCCAAGCAGTGAATATAGTGGTGATAACGTGGGCTAATACTGTGGGATAGTGGTTTAGTTTTACCGAAGACAAGGTAAAGAAAGAGAAGACGAGCTATGTCATTAAATTTTTATTGCTGATCTCCTTGTAGGCTTTCGTGGCTTGAGATCAAACATTTAAAGTTCTTCTAGATATTCACTATAATATTTATAATGTATAAGTACTAAGCTGGTGAGTTAATTATTTTATCATCTATGAATTTTATTTTTGAATTTTTTGCTATGTTAGTTATTTTTACCTGGGCTGAACGAAGAAAAATTTTTATTACGTCAGTACTTTCCTAGGCTACTTACTAAAGTGTTATATAATGTTAATAATTGATTTTATGTATGTATATAGAGAGCGCGCGGTGGCTCAGTTGGCTAGGTCGTGGATTGGGACGCGGGAGACCGTGGTTTGATTCCCGGCCAGTGCAACTTTTTTGGGCAAGTACCTCTGTGTATTTTCACAAGTGCTTTTTCACCACGCAATTCTTCTCGAGGAGGTTTAAGGCGACCTCCTCGCAGCAAAGTTGCCAAATTTCCCCCTACCCCTCTCCCAGTAATATGAGGCCTTCTATTACTCTTCCCTTCCTTCTCCCAAGTGCTCAGTGCCCTGTGTTGTGCCCTTTATAGGAGCCAGACGTGAAGCACTATAATATAAAAAAAAAAATCTATATAGATATATTTTTTTTTCTTCAGATCTTTAATATTGTTCCTACAAGATTGTTCCAAAGGTCTAGCTTAAGAGTTTTTAATGAGTTCATAGAGTAAACTTTTTTAATTTTGGAGAACGCAAGATATTGTTTCGAGAGGAATATCAACGGTTAATGAGAGAAATATTACCTAGTGAAGTTGATGTGTGTAGTTTAAGGTTGTTATTCGACGACTTTATTATTGACTTTTAAACTAGTTCTGTTCTCTATATTGATGGACAGTATAATTGGAAATCATTTTATACTGGTGGATATCACCGTATTTAGTTTTAATCATGTGAATTAGAATTTTAAAACGAAAGAAAAAAAAATTCTTAGTCTTACTAATATATAAAGCAAAGTCGCTAAAACCGTTGTAATCGCTAACCGTGAAAACTACTGAACCGATTTTGCTGAAATTTTGCACACTGATTCATAATATTTCCTAGATGGTTTTAGTAAAGTTCTTATCCTAAAAAATTTAATAACAATAGCAATAAATGAGCTCAAAGATTTGCAAAAATTCGCCAGCTTTTCACTTTAGTTCAGTAAAATCCGCTCGGTGGCGTTGACATAAAATCGAAGCTACCTGCAACATAATTAAATAAGTGTGGTTATAATAGGCTGGAGCGTCTCGATAGTGATGTAGTCGAGCTTCGGCAGTTGAACGAGCTGTATAGAGAATGCCGATGATAGTCTTGCAGCTGGGTATCCCGGTTACAGACGACACTCTTTTCTAAAGGGTAAGGGACATGGGTGTCCATTTTCCCTGAATCTTGACGAGTGCGATCAAAAAAGAGAAAATAATTCCAACCACTGCCCTCTCTGCCACAATGCCAGGAGACATATCTAGCTAAAGCACAATCTGCACCAACTCTTCAGAGTTGTGTGGTAGTCCCACCATCCCACCTGGTGCATTTAGAGAATTTGTGGCTACAAATGTAAGCAAGGGAAGACAGCTCTAAGGGGCACGGGCAGCCACAACGTCTACCTTCTTGGTCGTCGCGTCCCCAACTCGCTTACCCACAAGTTCCCGTCTAACAATGAGCGGTTGGTTATCCGGGGAACGACCCAAACGAGATGTTCTTTGGTCATCGGTGTACTTCCCTCCATCACAGTCTCCGTACATCGAGACTCCCAGGGTAAGAATCAAACAACCCATAGCCAGCTCTTTATCATCAGAAATAATAATAAAAAGTAGCCTGGACGTTTCGACACTGGCGCTTTTTAAGGCCATTATGAGTATTTACGTTCCCTACTTAACCATCAATTTTATCGGTTCTTTTTAGGATCCACCTTAGTGTAAACTACCTTGCCAACAAATACATTTTTATTACCATTTCCGAAAGCGATTCGTCGACTAAAAGACTATATTAACTTAAGATGGGCACTATTAAACCAAATCAGCCATTCACTGGCAGACGTCCCCTGCGGAGTTGTTCTTCGCAAGGCTAGAAAATCCGGTGACCGATGACCCTATACTAACATCTCGACTCTAAGCATTCAACCAGCAATCACTGATCTTCTCCAAAGTCTGCGTTGGGCAAACCTATAACAGCTATCAAGAAAAAAAAAACTTGAGCCAACGGGACAGCCTCCACTGGACAAGTATCACTAACCAATTTCCTTATCTAAGATCCTTATCACCAAAATAAACTGAATCTGCAAATAAAAAAGGTGCTGTAGACACCAACGTCTTTGACGTTATACCGGGAGACGTTAGAAAAGAGCACTAAAACTAGCCCCAAAGCTTCGGACTTTGTTATTTTTCTCCCCATCAGTCTGGGTCTTTAACAGCAAGCCAGAGAAGATCACCTTGAGGTGTCCAGGCAGTCACAATTGCTGTTAACTGCAGTCAAGAAAGAGTTTACTTAAGATGCTCACTGGTCTTTTTCAGGGCCATTGGACGTCGAACTACCTTGCTAACAAATATATTAGAACTTAACAAGACAGAAAACAGCTTGTAGGGGTCACAAAAATTTTAAAGATGCCAAAAGTCGCAAGAAGGTGAACTGGAAGAAAAACTTTAAGTGTATCTAATAAATACAATTTTTCTTAGGCGTCAAGAAACTGACGCAGAAAATTTATTGAGAATAAAACAGCAGTGTCAAAATCGACAACTAAAGAGTCTATTACGTGAGAGATCAGCTTTTCATTGTACCCTCACGGCAACCTCTGAAATCTTTAAAGATCCTACTTTCGATTTTTTAATGAGTAGAAAATGTATTTGTGTTTTTGTGGCAATAAAAATGTAGGGTATAAAGCCCAGGACTTTGTTGTTCTGGTAATAAAGTTGTGAGATATGAGAAAAGAAAATATCATTTAATATAAATTTTTTGGGGGTTTAAAATCTTAACAGCTTTAAAAAAAGCCGTTTTCGTAAATTACACGGGATAAACTGTAAATCAATGGCTTCTTATGGCCTCTGATTATTTTATGGCATAAAAAACGCACGGTACTTTTCAGTATAACTATTTTTTGGAATTTTTACACCTTATTATTTGACCAAATAAACTATTTGAATTTCAAAAAAATATGTTTTTAATAAGAGAATTTTCGTTATGAGATGTATCACTATGTGTAAAATTTTTAACTAAAAATGTTTTACATTACATGTCAACAGACTACGGTGTTTTATTTAGTAAGTCTCGGACGAAGCTGAGACGGGGGGCAGCTAGCATATTATGTACGTGCATATGATAATGAATTTATACTTTGCAAATTGAAATTTATTATTGGTTTGTAATGAAGTTTGTTGGAATAAAATGCAAGAAGACTTGGTTAAGTTTATTGTTATAAGCCTATAGTTTAATATATCTGGGCCTAGTATCAAGTGTTCTTTTTTTTTTTTTTTTTTTTTTTTTTTTTATAGGAAGCAACATTTTCCTTTGTCAATGTGTTTGTTAATTATTCATTTATTTTATAATTCTACTATAACGTTATTATGACTATTTTTTTTTTAATATTGAAAATTCCGTTACAAAATCTATCTAATTTTTCTTTTCGGGGTTCTTTGAGTACAAAAACTGTCATTCCAACTTTCAAGTTCTGTGGCTTTGACTTATTTCCATAACGTCTTTTTGTATTTTGTTTTGATATTTTAAGTCTGTCACGATTTCTTGTATTGTACGTGAGCAGTGGGCAAGGTCACTAGCATGTGAGCTGTATTTTTCTAATTTGAATTCGTCAAGAAGTGGATTTAGGGAACATGCCTGTCTACCAAAGACAAGTTTGGAAGGTGTAAAGCCTGTTGCTTCATAAACTAAAGTATTATACTCATGCAGTGCAAAAGAAACCAGTTCATCCCAATCATTTCTATTTTCAGCGTTAATTCTCAAGCAATCGCTTAACATCGCATGGTTTCTTCCTAATGAACCATTTGATTGTGGGTAATATGCACTAGTGAGAGCTCAACGAAATCCATAAACTAGCGATACTTTTGTCGGTACTTGATTAATAAAACTTTTTGATCTGTCGCTGCGAATAGTTCTAGGAATATCGAAAGTTAAAATAAAATATCTTTATAACACATCGGCAATAGTTATTGCTTGTATATAAACAGGAACTACAATAAAAAATTTTGTAAGTAACCATCGCATTGTTAAATGTGTTTATATTAGATAAATTTTGTGAATAAGGGTCTACTGTATCTATAACGACCTATTATAATACTTCTGATGGTGTGTCTGCAATAACCATAGGTTTTCTAGTTTTTGTGTAATTTAATTTTTGTTCCTGGCCAATTCAACAATTTTGTATGTACTCAGCAATCTTGTTGCGCATTTCTTCCCGATAATATTTTTTTCTTATTCATCTATAAGTTTTTCCTTCTCTTCTATGACCTCTGAATAAACTAGTATGACATTCAACTAATTTTTCCTTTCTACCTTCTCGGGTAGGATAAGAACATGCGCCAAAACAAATTTTTATTGTAAGAGAAATGTAACGTAACTCTTCGTATACAATTAATAGCGTTTCTTCTCTAGGGAAATTATTGGTGAGCTCACCTTTCCTAGAAATACGAGTGGTAGTAGCTTTCTTTACTTATATTGCATCTGCAAGATTTTTAAGGCAGGGTCATAAAATGTTAGGTTTTGTTCCATTAGTAAAGTTTTTGTTCACGACTAGTGAAAATATTTAGTGATTTTGGTTTTTCGTAGTAATTACGTCTCCCAATTTTGGTTGAACATCTCATAATTTTTCTGTTGATATAGCTCCTATATTTGATAGTAGTTTATTGTTTATTGAATTTAAATCTACAGTTTCAGAAATAAAATGGATGTAAGTATCCTTTCTGTGAGTTAAATTTTCACAAGTACTTAAAAACGTTAATTTATTTGTTTCATAAGTCATATTTGAGGCGTTTCCAACGGGACTTATATTTTTTGTCGCTTTTTTCGCTACGAGCTAAGTTACAATTTTGATGTATGGGTTCCAACGCTGCTGTTTGGCTTGCTTGTAGGATAATATTTTGACAAGAAGTTCGCTTGGTATCGTAATCAGTTTTATTTCTTATGTTTTCCGATTAAGAAGGGTTGTAGTCTCTTTCTTCGTTACTGTTTTATTCTATCGGTGATAAACTTCTTCTGTAAAGTTCATCATTAGAGGTTTGTAATTTTTTTTTAGTAGGGCTACTTCTGTGTGTTTTAACTGGAGATTTTTCTCTTATGGGATCTCCGTTTGCAATGAATTCTTTCATTGTTTCATCGATCCATTCATTTACTAAAGTAGGAGAAATTTAATTTTGACGTGACGATGAAAGTGAACTTATTTGTTTTTGATTGAAGTAATTGCCGTCATGGTGTTTGGTAGGGGATGTAGGTGAAGATTGTATTCCTCCAAGAATGCTGTTACGTAGTGTTTCATTTTTCTCATCGTAACTATTCCACCATAATGAGTTTTGATTCTTTTCTTCAATGAATCTTTCTCTATCGCAATCTTTATTACTGTAAGTGTTATTTCTTAAATAAGATAACTGCTTTTTATTTTTATTTGTATTGCTTACTTGCTTTTGTACGGAGCGTCGAAAAATAGATTGAAATTTTGATTTTATTGTAGTTAATTTAAAAGTTTCTTTATCAGCAAAATTAGAGTCTCTATCTTGTTAAAATGTTACAGATTTTTGATGAACGTCATTGGCTCAGTATGTACGGAGTTTAATTGGGATTTTAGTTCGTATTGGCGGAAAATCTATATTTATTACGGTTTTTTCTTTAATTTCACTGATTTCCGAATTTTCGTCGCTCGAAATTACCATTATATTCCGAGGGTTCTCTTCTGCAAGTGCATTTTTCGAACTTGGCATAAACGATCGTTCTTATAATGGTATTAGCCAGTTAAATTGTGGATCACTAAACTGTGAAGTAGACATGGTGTTGGGTTCGGATGACGAGTGTTTTATTTGAGCTCTTGGCATTTCTTTTCTTCGTCTTACTTTTAATCTTTCCACTTTTTTATGTGCATTCAATTCACCTGGTCTGTTAGGTGACGACTTGCGTAAATTAATAAATTTTTATTTTTATTCTATTTTATCCTGTTATAATTCATTCCCAATGACAAGATTTAAACACTCTTCACAGAGTCATACTCAACGAGAGTCGTCGCCTAGCAAAGCTGACTGTGAACTTCGTGGCTCCTGGAAGTGTCAAGTGACAACCGAAGCGAGCCATGAATCCTAAACACATGAAGTCAGCAAGTACCGGCCCCATAGCAAGTAAGACAAAGAAGTTTAACTAAAACTTCGTGCAAGGTGCATTTCTTTGCGCGGCGTTTTAGTTAGTAGCCCGCTGCCGCTCATCAAGTGCAGACGTAATAATTAATTTTATAAGATTATTCAGACGTTTTGTCTATTTTTTTCCTTCTCTGTTCTATTTT
>NW_019384288.1:3568293-3581465 GCF_000648655.2 Copidosoma floridanum | reverse complement strand
AAAAAAAAAACGGAGTAATGATTTAATATAATTAATGATTTCACTTATATACCCACGATTGTTTATAAAATAATATTTCATGAAACCTCCAACGAATAATTTTGCGAGTAATAAAAAAGGTAAGAGAAGTGGTAGAAAATTGTTTATGCAGGAGCTTGTAAGAGAGAAAAACGTTCTAGAAAAAAAATTAGATTTTATTAATAATCAGTTACAAAATTACTATAACTGTGATACATTAAACAGTAATTTATCAAAAAACAAAAAAATCGAAAAACAAGTAGTAAGTACGTTTCAGAAAAATAATTTTTATAATTCAGAAATTAATGTTCAGCGGAAATGCGATAATTTTAAAATTCGATTAAATACACAATTTGATGAATTAATTGCTTTCGCGAAAAAAGAGTTTCTTAAAGGCACTCAAGAACATATAAACGCATAGGCAGGAGATTACTCACATACATACGAATATATAAAGAAATTATTAATACGGTATTTAAACCGTGACCGTCGAGCCCATTCTTGCTTAAAGAGGAAAAAGTGTTAAGTTAAGTCAGATACTCTCGTATAGAAAGAGCCTTTCAATATTACACCGCGCACTAGCTGATGCTCGCGTAGCAATTTGTATGTATAGCTACACATGCCACATTAGAAATCCCTGCGCCGTTTACTCCCTTGCTTAAAGCAGATGATATCATATAAGCGTGCTCGATTACACTCTCTCACTTTAGTTTTTGGGCATACACATAGTACACTTATCGTATACCTATAAAAATTAAAGCAAACTTATTGCACTTGCATGCGTTAAGCAAACGCTCACATTAAAGACATACACACCCACACACGAATAAATACACAGATATACATATATATATATATACATACAATTATTTCTTTATTACTTATGTCTTCTGCGATAAATGTCAAGGATTTAATAGAATATTTTTCCAAAACAAAGAAACAAAACAAAATAGTAGTTTAATTTTTTTTTGTTAGTATTACACACATAAAAAAAAAAAAATAAATCAAAAAGGAGAAGAAAAAAAACCGCACGTGAGGTATTATACAACTAAAAAAATGGTCAATAGAAACGATGATGCCGATATCACAGTAGCCGAAGCGCTGATGGAGTCTCTCAATGCCAACTTCTCATTTCAGCATGCGATTAAATCCATCCCTTCATTCGATGGGAAAAACATTTCACTGAAAGATTATATACAAGATGTTAGAAATGGAAAAAGCTGGGTCAGTGATAATCAAAAAAATTTTTATAAAAAAGCAGTTTTGCAAAATCTACGAGGTGCCGCACGCATAAGCGTAAGTGGCTAAGATTTCGAAAACCTTAAAACATTTTTAACCCATTAGAAAAAAAGATATGCAACAGGGAAAACCGTTGCTTACTATCAAACTCAGCTACAGAAAGGGCACCAAAAAAAAGGCCTATCGGTTGGTGAGAATTATGATTATGTAAATCTACTGCTAAGAGGTGCTGAAAAAGCCTTGATGAAAGATAAAGGAAATACATACAACGCACATATGATGACCCCTATAAAAGACATGGTGTTAGACATGTTCATCATAGGACTAGCACCGATGATAAGCCAGCAGGTAGATGCGAAAGAACCTGCTTCTCTAGCCGACGCCTTCGATTCCACGTTGAGATTGGAGAGCCGAATGAGAGCGGGTATAATTGCGGATACGCAATATCAAGGACTACCTCGTAGTGACTTTAGAAATAATTTCAATAACTCATATTAACAGCAGTATAGGTATTTCGATCAGCCATTCTCATCACATCAAGTGGCACAAGTTAATGAACAACAGATCGACAATGAGAATAATCACGCTGATAGGCAGTATAATGATTATAAAAATTATAATAGACAATATCAACAACAAAATAATGGACAGAATTACTGTAAAAATTATCAGAATCAGGGAAGAAATTGGAATTTTCAAAATCAATCGAGAAACTCTAATTATTATTCGAATAATTTTGGACGATATAATAACGAAAATCCTAATGATTATTACACTCAAAGGAATGCTAATTTTAATCCTGGTTATAATGAAGGATACCGAGGCAGAGGTCAGAATTACAATACGTATTCCCGTAATAATAATTATAATAGTTATAATCAACAAAGTTTTAATCATAACTATCAGAATCAGAACTTTCAAAATCAATACCAACCAGGAGGCGACCGTTTGCCGCATCATTTAAACTCTCAGGCGGCTCACCCCAATCGTCGTTCGGAGGTGAGCCCCCAAAGACAGAATTCAACCCCTACACCGAATGTTTCAGCGCAGGTAATGAAAATAGCAACAGAATTGAAACCGTCCACATTGGTACCTGCCAGGGACTTGGCGTAGACGACGAGCCTACAAGCATAAGGTTATCAATCCCAGAAGGGAAAAATCACTTTATAACACTCATGCTCGATAATGGCGCCGCCACAAATCTGATTAAATTAGATCAGTTGCACCCATATTCACGAGTAGAGACTAGTGAAATTATTAACCTTACTGGAATCACACCTCACCCAGTTTTAACTAAAGGAACAACGTATATGACCATACAAGGAAAACCTACAATTTTTCATGTGATCCCTAACGATTTTCCGATCAAAGATGGCGGTTTATTGGGTCGAAACTTTTGTAAGGAACGACGAGCCACATTATCATATTATCATGATGCTATAGTACTAGATGATGACGTAATGAACCCCATCCCTTTTTTAAAAACTCTTGAGGAAATAGAGCAATTGGAAAGAGATGAAAAAGAACAAAAAACCATAAAACTCAAAAAACAAGCACAGGAAAATCAAATTTTAGCTACAACCCTTGATACTAACAAAGAGACGGAATGCCTTAAGGATAAAATTAACCAACAGAAATTTTATGACGAATACATTGTAGGCCCACCCGAAAGGTCAAATATACCTAAGTACGAAAAATTTGGAGACATAAAAGCTGATTTTCATTTTCGAGATGAGTTTGATAAATTGATCTTATCAGAAAGAGGTGAAAATCTTATGAAGGGCACTGATAATAAAACTGATAAAAGTGGGATATACAGTGAAAATAATGAATTAGTCGACCAACCCCATGCCATTGAACAGAATAAAAATACTCCTAGTGTAGAACATTGCCCTAATAAGGAACAAAAAAACACCAGTAAAGCAACTAAATATACGATTAAGGCTCGAACACGTCAAATAGTAAGAATTAATTTAATTAATACTAATTTAACTGAAGGATACTTACCGCGAATAGATGTAGGGTGTGATAACATATATTTAGGAGAAGGAATAGGAAAAAATGAGAACGGTCAATGTAATATTATGGCAATAAATACTAATAAGGATGATGTTACGATTGAAATAGACCCAAGAGAAGTCCTCCCTTTCGATTACATTGCACTTAAATGTGATACTAGCAGCGAACATAAAAGACCAATTGTTAAAAATAAACGAGGTAGAATAAACGACCTAAAAGGACTCGTGCGCACCGGTCATTTAAACTTGGAAGAACGAGACCAAATACATCAATTGATTTCTGAATTCTCAGAAATCTTCTTGTTACCAGGAGACATTTTACCATGTACTAACCTCGTCGCACACGAAATCCCGACGGAAAATAACATCCCTATCAACACTTAGCAATATCGTTACCCACCAGTACATAGAAAAGTTTAAGTGGAAAACGTAGCAAAGAAACTTAACTATGAAATAATTGAACCTTCGTCATCACCGTATAATTTACCTCTTTAAATTGTCCCTAAGAAACCTGATAGCTAGGAGAAACCAAAGATGGAGGGTAGTAATTGATTTCCAAGAACTTAATAAAAAGACCATTGGTGATGCATATCCATTGCCTAATATCGCAGATATTATGAACCAGTTGGAAGGAGCCTTATATTTTTCAGTTTTCGACTTGGCAAGTGGATTCCAACAAATTTCCATGGATAAACATGATAAGTATAAAACAGCATTTACGACACCCAATGGACATTACCAATATAGACGAATGCCTGAAGGCCTGAGAGACGTACCTGCCACGTTCCAACAACTAATGGATCTCATATTGAGAGACTTATTGAATGTTGAAATGCTAGTATATTTAGATGATATTATTATTTACGCAAAAGATCTAGTAGATCACGAGCGTAAGGTTAGGTTACTTTTTGATCGGTTAAGATCAGCGAACATGGTACTCCAACCAGATAAAGTTGAATTTTTGCGAAAAGAAGTAATATTTCTTAGGCATATAGTGAGTAAACAAGGGATAGAACCACATTCTTTAAAGATACAAGCCATTAGAGAATTTCCCTAACCAAAAACTATAAAAAATATTTGACAATTTTTAGGACAAGCAGGATACTATAGACGCTTTATTAAAGATTTTTCGAAAATAGCTAAACAATTATTAGATTTATTAGAAAAGGAAGAAAAGTTTGAATGGATTGAAGTGCAGGAAAAGAGTTTTTAAATACTAAAGGATCACCTATGCCAAGAGCCTATTTTACAATTCCCCGACTTTAGTAAATCATTCAAGTTAACAACAGATGCATCAAACTATGCAATTAGAGCGGTATTGAGTCAGGAAAAAGATGGGTTTGACCATCCTGTCGCTTACCTTTCAAGAACTTTAAATAAAGCAGAAAAAAATTATTTCACGACTAAAAGGAATGTTTAGCCGCACTCTATGTAATGCATCACTTTCGTTCGTATTTATTAGGAAATAAATTCGTTCTCGTAGCCGATCATGAGCTATTGAATTGGATGCATACAAAAAAAGACCCAGATCAGCATTTAATGCGCTAGATGTTTAAATTTACTGACTATAAATACACTTTTAAATAAAAACCAGGAAGACTCAATACCAACGCTGATGCCTTATCTAGAAACCCATTAGGACCATTTCGTTATGCAGAAAATAATATAAGCAATGGATTACCATTACTAAGAGTTATGATGATGGGTCGAAAGAAAATAGAGGAAAAGAAGAAAACAGAATTACAAAGTCAGAGGAAAGGAATAGTAAGAGCACCCAAATTAACGACGATCAAACCTAAAGCATCGCCAACAACCTCGAAGGAAATAATAGAAGTAATAAAACCAAGAAGCATGACTAAATCAGAACCAGATGTACCTAAGTTGATCAAGGGCCCTGGACGACTCCTTGGTTCAAAAACAAACAAAGAACGGCCGAAATTAGATCATAGTGTGATTGCTTAAAGAACCCGAACAAAAACATTTTCACAGCCACAGAAATCATCTACATCTCAACCGACTAAATAAGGAAATGTCATTAAAAATACATCAAAAGATTCTAGCTCATTAAAAGTAAATTTTTTGAAATCAGTAGCCTCAACATCACACGCTAGCAATACGAATTTAGAAACTACAGGAATACAACATAATAGTTCCAAAAATGAGGAAATGACACGATTACCAGTTAGAGATATAATTAACCTTGGTGCATCGTCAAGAACAAGTATGTTCTCCGAAAATGACTGAAGCGATACTAAGGAATCGTCAAGAGAAGATACTTAAATACCAGTGTATGACCCTAGACGAAGTGGATTACGGCAAGAACTGACTGAAACAGAAAAAGACTCAAATACGGATACTGATTCAGACTCAGACACAACAAACCCTGAAATTTCCGTTACACCAATTTCACTTAGCGAAAGTTCAAATGATGACGTTTTTGAAGACCAACCTAAAACTACGACAAATAATCCTGATTAAGATTCTTATGAAGTAATATAAGAGTTAACAAAGAGATTAAACCAAAGCCTTCAAGAATATTTGGACAAGTCTAACAGCGATGACGAGCCCGAACAGGCCGATTTTTCATCAGTAACTAGATTTTCTGATGAAGATAAACCGGACCCCGAAATTCAAGACATATTAACTGAAATGGTCACCTACGATTCTGATAATTTTGATGATTCTGTATTAGATGAAAGGATTGCGGATATATCAAGACGTACAACAGGTCTTGAACTCTTATTCGATGAAGAAGAAATTTTAAGAAAATATAGGACAAGTGGAAAATTATCAATTACCCCACGTATTCAGGAAAATACACTCTTAAGTTCTAGCACACCGACGTAAACGAGTACTTTTGCTACTGCAAGAAACAGACGATCCAAAGCGTCGGACTTGCAACAAATAACAGAAGAAACCCCGGATAACTTAAATGAAAACAACAAACAAATGAGCTGCAATGAAAATAAATCAATAAATCGAACTATTGCACCTGATTTCATGTTACTATCGGGCTTATACTCTTTTTTACCCATCAATTGATACAAACAACAGCACGGAAAAGTGTATGTAAGTCTTAGTGATAGCAGCAGTAGTTCTAATAATTATAAGAACGAAAATGGAGCTAAGCTAGTAAACAATGTCATTACCACAAGATATTGCCTTACATACAAAAGAGACAATATAGTTTATTTTATTAGCAAGGATTGTCAACCAGTCACATCTGTCTCAAGGCTGTTGAGATCGATAGGTGCACTGGACTTCAGCTATTTGAAATTGAAGAAACGAAGAGTTGGCCAAATTTTAATAACACCTTATGCAAGACATAATATACTATCAATCGCTATTAATGAAACGTTAACTGATTAAGTATCTTTAAAAAGTCTTACAAAAGCTTTTAAATCGCTTAAAAAAATATTATTAAGACGAAATCTTAAAACCTTCCGAATTTAAAAAAGGGAAGATCTTACAGACAAATACGAACTTGGATTGATAACAGAAACTTTATTGATGATTTTTGATAAAACACCCATACAAATTACTGTCTGTTACGGTAAGGCTGATTATCTGAAAATCCAAGAACGTAAAGGAAATAATACAAACATTACATGACAGTGCTGTTGGAGGACATAAGGGAATAAACTAAACTTACCGGAAAGTAAAAGAACGGTTTTATTGTCCGAAATGAGAAATGATATTCTCAATTATGTACGTAAATGCAGCAAGTGTCAAGAGAAAAAAATTGAATGACTAAAAACAAGAGAACCCTTGGTACTTACAGATACACCTATTGAAGCTTTCGATAAGGTTTTCGTCGATACCGTTGGTAAATTAAGAATAACACCAAATGGTAATTGCCATTTGCTGACCATACAGTGTAATTTGACTAAATATATCATGTTTGTCTTTGTTCTAGACCTAAGATCAAGCACTCTTGCCGATGCACTCGTACAAAATCTAATATTAGTTTATGGTGCGCCTAGAGCAATTCTATCAGATAGACATGCTACATTTATGTCTAATTCATTGGAACAACTCATGAGAACCCTTAAAACCAATTATCTAACTACATTAGCATACCATTCTCAAACAAACGGATCACTAGAGCGAAGTCATTCTGCCCTAGCTGACTTTATACGAATTTACTCTGAAACATATGATGACTGGGACAACTTAGCAAAATTTGCAGCTTTCACGTATAACACGAGTGTACATGCAGAAACAAATTTTACGCCTTATGAACTAGTATTTGGGAGAGTAGCGAGGTTGCCCTTGAAGATACCTAAAGATAAAAGATTACGAACATACCCACTATATTTACAAGATCTTGTAAGGCGACGTCAAGAAATGCAAATTGTGGCAGGAAATCAACAAATAAAGATGAAAGTACAAGCAAAAACAAGATATAATAAAAAATTAAAGCCTCTAAATGTTAAGCCAGAAGATTACGTTTGGGTAAAGAAAGAAGTGCGTTCCCATAAATTTGATCGGTTTTTAATGAACCCCTAAAGGTTAGAACAGTTTTAGAGTGAAATAATCTGTTACATGAAAAAACCAATGGTGAAACCATACGCAAACATACAGATAAATTGAAACTAGTTCCCCGATAATAATATCTTGTAAGAAACATATTCTACATGTCTCCCAGAGAAAAAAACACAACGATGCAGATTATATTGGCCATCTTAATGACAATAGCGTTCGAAGGCCGCGCAGATTTAAACTATGCTAATTATGGCAACTATAGCCTAGAACCACTTGAAACAAACCCTGGAATATACTACGAACGAATCAGTATAACAAAAATTAAGAGAGCCGATTGGAAGATTGTGATATGGCTGGATGTTAATAAATTNAACCACTTGAAACAAACCCTGGAATATACTACGAACGAATCGGTATAACAAAAATTAAGAGAGCCGATTGGAAGATTGTGATATGGCTGGATGTTAATAAATTTATATTGGAACAAACACCTACTCAAGAATTAAACGAAACTTTTCGATATTGTATTGTACAGTTTGTTTTTTCTAATTGCACTCGCTATATGGAAATGGACCTCTTGAATTTAAAAATAAAGCGATTGACAAACCTTAAAGCAACACTATTTAACATAATTAATACTGTGGGAATCCATGCAGGAGATAACATTATTTCACCCCCCAGCATACGAGCAAAAAGACTGATACCTTTTGGAATTATTGGGAGTATTGCTAAAGGACTTTATGGCTTAGTCACAGAAGATGATATTAACGTTATAAACACTAACATCAACCATTTGGATACCAATCAAAAAGAATATATAAAATTGTACGAACAAAATAGCCATATTTTTGCAGCCACATTCAAAGAACTATACAATACCACGAAACTCCATGAGCATATTTTAAAACAAGTTGCTGATGTATTGACTTCAGGACAGGATTTTACTCTTGACGGATATCTGATACATTTGTCAGCATACCTTAGAAGAACTGAGGCTACCCTAGATCACATTATTCGTTTCCATTAAGATCTGATTGACATCTTGCATGATTTACAAAGAGGTCAAGCACATCCAAAGCTATTTCCTCCAAATAGATTTAGAACAGTAGCCCAGGATGTAAAGAACCTTGCGGAAAATCTAGAATTCTAAGCACCAATAGAAAACCTTTATGCTGGCGAAACATAAACCTTAAGCAAATTAGATGTTGTACATCAAGAAAATAGAACCATGGTAATATTACATTTGCCACTCGTAGATCGAACCCCTTACAATCTCTATAGACTACATTCAGTCATGATACCCAAATTTGGACAAAATGGATCTGCCTACATAAAACCGTCGTACCCTTACCTAGCAGAAGCAGCAGAGCATAATTCGTATTTACGACTTAACGAAGTTACATTTAACCAATGCGATAAGACGGTATATGGTTATATATGCTCGGCTATGGAACCAATGAAGGAACCCTATTCTATGAACGAATGTGAAATTCTTATGTTATGACGACCTGGACCATTTGTATTTAAATACTGTGAAATTATGTTTACGCCGAGAACCGAAAGCCAATGGATTTATTTACCAGTTGATAGTTTTTGGTTATTCTCAGTACCCAATGAAAAACAATTGAACATTATCTGTCTCATAAAATGGATCAATAAGAAAGAGTGAAAGGTATTGGTCTTTTACGAATAAATGATAGATGTACGGGAAAAACTCACAGATTAACCATAACCAGTGAACATAAGATTATCAATTAAATACAATATATCTATTAAGTAGAAGTAAACTTAAACTTAACAACACAACAAGAACCCTTAAAGGACACTGATGACCTTCATGACGCTATAAAATCGATTCGAGAATTGAGCTTTAATGAAAAAGCATGGACAGATAAAAAATTTGATGTAGAAAATATAATAAATTAAATGGAGAAAATACGGACCCGAAAGTTAGAGAAAAAACAAACTTCTCTTTTTTCTTTAATACGAAATGTCATTAAAGCTATTATTATTATGATTATAATAGCAATACTCATCAGCAAAGCAAGGGGCTGTTTCAAGAAGATTATGAAACGTAGTGTCTCGGAAAAATTTATAAAACGTACCATCAACCCACTGAACGCAGAACCGCGAGTAACCATAAAACGAGAACCGAATGAACATGAACCAACTGAACTGTATGTTCAAATTAAAGAAAAACAAAGAATACCTAAATCATCTAAAGCTAGACCTATAATTAAGACACGGAGTTTGATACTCCCATGCCATACACCCAAAAAACTGGAAATGGACTCATAAATCAATAGTTATTTGATACTATTTTTCTTCCAGGTAGAACAATGAACCCCGAATATAATATAACTATAAAGACTAGAGTCAAAATAAACCAACCTTTACATGAAGTTATCGAACAATAAGAAATAAAGCAAATACTAAGGAAATGCACATACTCACGGATTAACATAGTTCTGAACATCGAACTATAACCGCCAAATACAATAGTGATTTATTTACTAAAGTAACTGATGAAACACTAAATACAGGAGAAAAAGTTCAACCACTTTCTTCTTTCAAGATGAAATCCACTATTTGTCAAGCAGAAAAGATCTCTTCACCAACACCATCAAGAAACGACAATGATACACCAAACATTTATCCAAAAAGACTTATGTGTCTTCTGCCATGGGATATAGAAGAAGTGAAAGAGGGAAAGAGATTTCTTTAATAGTTTCTCTCAATTTGGCTTCCTAGAATATCGTTATGCCGTTAGACATCGGCGGGGAAGATTATCCCATGAATATGTAAAATACATAGATCCTAAAAGCACTATTTAAGCATTGCAGAACGATAAACCCGAATATTGCACGAAATATGCTGAACCAATTAAAAGGAGTACAAAATACAAAATGAACCGAAAATTGACTTACCAATTATGTTAATAACAAGTTGAGTTAATGACCTACCACAGACATGTGATTACATGCAAAAGACAACGCTGTACACAAACTACAGAAATGAAGTCAATCCTTACCAAAACCGTTGATCTACGAGAAAAGATCACAAGTAGCAGAAAATGAACCCAATACTTCAACCCTACCATTCAACTAGCCACCTTCTTCGTCGAACACACATCACTTTGTTTTAAGATTTTAACTCTAAGCTTTGTAAAATCAATTTTTTTCTTTCACGTATTCCTTCTTCTTAACTTCACTTTATTTTTTAATTTTATCTGTAGGATTTATATGAAGTACGTTTATTATTAGTAAAACTAAAAAAAATATTTATATATNATAAAAGTATATATATATATATATATATATAAACATAAATATATAAATATAATGATTATAAAAATAATCATCACTGGGCTTTAAATTTGAAAGAGCATGTTGTATTCTATTTTAGCTGCATGTTACTCTATTGTCAAAATTTTTTTTATTTCTCTTCTCTTTTGTAATATTAAGCTTTAGCATGTATTACAACTACTTATTCAATTGTATCACAAATACGCAAATATTTCGGCATAGCATGATAAGTAATAATTGTATCTATCCACGTATTCCCTACCCATTATTAAATAGTTTCATAAACCTAATTTTATTCTCATATCTGCATTCCATACATCACTTACGAACAATAACAACACCAAGTACACTACAAGAACACTCATACATGTACAGTATCAAGCATGATCCTCACAACATCCATCATATTTACTCTTGCAGAATTTCACACACAATGGACAAACAAAACGCTAATATCACAGAAGCAATAGCTGATGGATCCCAGCTTAGCATACTGCTGCAGGTGGATTATAGTAGGCTAATGCTAAAAAGAAAATTCTGGAAAACTTCGGGATAGTGAGGTCCATCGAACGGGAACCCTGTGCTATGGGGTACTCAAGTTACGAAGTGGCATTCCTTTCACCACGGGAGGCAGTGTTAGCGGCTGATAACCTAAATGCAGTGCCAACGCTACAGGAGCTATTCGACTCATTGTCGAATGTATCGGACGAGAGAAATTGGGCAAAGTCAACGGCACCTGTGTTCTTGCCGAATGAAAGACAAGTCAAGGTCCACAATATATCGGAAAATGGACGTTAGTCAAACATAATGACCGAAGAACCAATTGACAAGCGCCAATTGGAAACATCGCTTAACAAATTTGGTCCGATGTTATCATTAGAAAAACAGCCATGTTCGGCCCCATACACCATCTACGAGGTCGAATATTACAAACTATGTGATGCAGCAGTTGCTGCAGCAACCTTAAATGATACAACAACCATTGAAATAGACGACAAATCATCTTCACGAAACATTGAAGCACCAACTAAGAATGTAGAATTAACGACGGAAGTCAAAACCTTTAAAAAAATTAATGAGGAAAAGCTTAGTCTAATATTACGATTTGTAAGAGTAAATCGCACCGGGACTAAAATAAGCGTCATTTAAAAAAACCTATTACCACAAATTATATTATTGAATTTTTCGAAAACAAATATCCAATAGAAGATATTCATTTTTCAACCAAAAAACAAACACGGGAAGATAATGTTTCCGTTTATATAACGTATGGATCTGCTGAGTGGGCAGAAAACATGCGCCAGATAGTAGTGTATTGTATAACTCAGCAGCTAAAAAATGTAATCACAAAAAACCCAAAAACAGAAAACATGATCAAAATAAATAACGATCCAAAACACAATGACTCACTTCCACGAAAAGTAGTATCTAAGGTACCGGCCATGAATCTGGAAGAATACACCTGGTTGTTAATGACCTTTGGCCCTTTGAGCCATTTAAATGACGACCCATTAGATGTCAAACGCGACGATGAAAGACAGTTATACCTAAGCTTCGCTACATACTGTAACGAAGAATCGACGAAAAGAGCCCTCAAAAGACTCAAAATGTATGGGGCGAATCACTCCCAGAAAGGCTCGCCAAAAAACCGTGAAATAATAACACATTTATCGTGTGAAAATTAAATATCCAAATGCCACCTTGAGGTGCACAGTCTTCTGTGCAAAACATCAATAAAATTAAAAAAGATCTGCCCATCATGCCAGGAAAATATCAACTTGGTAAAATACGACTGTCACTATAAACTATGCCTTGAGATGGGAGTGTCAGCAAATCTTGATGCACCTAATAAACAAGTAATTAACAACACAAAATCAAGGGCCAAGGAGAATAAGAAGACTCAATATTCACGAGTCCATTCCTTCCCTTACTCTCAGTCCCGAATAAACAAATGTAATAATTCTGTAAATTAATACTTTACTACATTACTATAAAATTATTGTAAAATGTTAATGTTATGTAACTCATAAATGTTTACTTATAAGATAAAAAAAAAAAAAAAAAAAAAAAAAAAAAAAAAAAAAAAAAAAAAAAAAAAAAAAAAAAA
>NW_019384288.1:3475071-3568006 GCF_000648655.2 Copidosoma floridanum | reverse complement strand
ATCAAGTGCAGACGTAATAACTAATTTTATAAGATTAACCAGACGTTCCGTCTATTTTTTTTCTTTTCTGTTTTATTTTATATGTATACTAGTAATATAAAATAAAGTGATATAAAACTAATTGAAAAAGGAATTTAAATTATTATAAAATAATAAATAACAAATAAATAAATAAAAAAATAAATAATTATAAATTGACGGAAAGAGGAAGTGCAGGCCATCAGGATTAATAATTAGCGGAAAGAAAGGTAAGTTAATCTAGATATTCTATTCAACACTCTATTTCTTTCTTCCTTTTTAATTTTTCTTAAACAAACAAATAGTTGGACTATCTGCTGTCTCGAAGCCTGTGAAGGAGCGTGAGACTGTAGTCCACAGTTTTTAGTTTTTGATTTGAAGCTGAAAACAAACTTAAATGACATTAAACGTTATTTAACATGGTCCACCTTTTATACCTTGAGGTACTTTTAATAGTGTACTTCTAAGTTTTTTTTTTTACTTTTGGTGCTGATTGTATGCTTTTAATGCTTTTTGAATAAGATTGATCGATTTCTTACATATTTTGGTGAGCTATCAAAGTTTTAGTTTGTTGAGATCTTACAGTAAGCAAACAAGCTTTTAAAAATACTTTTTCGTCTTGAAAATCTTCTTGATAACTTTCATCTTTATTCCAATCTACATAATTTCTTAATAAATGTGCATTGGTATTTAGTCAACCAGGTTGGTACTTATAAATATAGCTATAAATTTAAAGTCTTGCTCTCCGTTGATGAAGCCTATTCAAAGAATCTCTAATAGATTCAATCCAAGATAGTGACTCATTAGCTCTGTAAACCGTAAATTTTTGGCCGTATAAGTAATGTCGAAAATATTGGACTGCTAAAACTACTGCTTAGCACTTTTTTCCGTTGCAGAATAATTTCTTTTATCTTTATTAGGAGTTTTTAAGATATACGTAATAGAACGGTCTTTTCCTAGTTTTCCTTGGCTTAATACTGCCCTTATAGCTAAATAAGATGCGTCTGTTGTTAATATAATAGACTTATTTAAATCGATGCAAGCTAACGCAAGTGCTTTGCATTATGTTATCCTTAACTCTTCAAAGCTTTTTTGCTGAGCATCTACATACTTGAATTTTTTTTATTTCTTTAACGAAGACATTAAAGGCCCCACAATTTCTGCAAAATTTTTGACAAAATGACGGTAATAGCTGGCTTATCCTAGAAAATGTCTACCCTTCGTTTGACTTTTTGGTTTTCGAAATTTTTCAACAGCTTCTAATTTCTTCAAATCTGGTTTGACTCCGTAGCTTTCTATTTTACGTCCTTAATAAATTACTTTAGGCATTGACAATTCACATTCATCAAGTTGTAATTTTGACTTTGATTTTAAAATTTTTTTTAATAAGTAAGGAATCTTTGTTACATGATCTCTTAACGTTTTTAAACATTCAATTTTGTCATCAAGAAATGTAAATAACTCAATGCCTTGCAGTCCTGATAAAATAACGTTCATTAGTTGTTGGAATGTTACAGGTGCATTGTATAGTCCAAATGGCATTCCTACATATTCACAATGACCGTTAGGTGTGCTTAAAGTAGTTTTATGTCTATCTACAGGGTCAGCTTATATTCGATGGAATCCACTGGCTAGATTAAAAATGTAAAAACAATTTGAGCCTTCGATTTGCTTTAATATTTCAGTAATGTTTGGTAGTAGATAAGCATCAGGGATATTTTTCCCGTTTATTTATTGGTAATCTATTACTAATCTGTATCTTTTTGTTCCATAAGTTCCTAGGTTCATGGGTACTATCCAGAGAGGACTACTGTAAGGGCTGTTTGATTTTGTGATTGTACCGTCTGCTTTTTATTTTTCTATTTGAGTTTAAATTTCTTGGTGTAATGATAAATGGTGGCGGTATTGATTGACATATACAGGATAATTGTCAGTCGTAGGTATTTTATGTTTCATAATAGAAGTATGAGAAGCCGGGTCGCCTGGAATGAAAAATAAGTGAACGTATTTTCCTACAATTTTTCTTATTTCCGATAAACTAGCTTTTGAGTGATGAAATCTTTTTATCTTATCCATTGTAAATTCAGTGCGATCATTCATATTCTTTAAATCGTTTTTTTTTAAGTCAGTGTCGAAACAGTCTTCAGATTTTATGACATCGAAAGGCTCAAGTTCTTGCGTGGGTATTTCTATTTTTGTCAGCCCATCTCTCGTGCTTAAAGAAATTGAACAACAGTGACCTTCTTTGCAATCTACTTCTGCCTAGCCTATATACACTCCGGGTACGGTAGTAATTCTACGAAAATAAGCATATCTAGTAATCTTCTTTCTAGTCGGTAATTGCATAGCTACTCTATTTCTGGCTAGTGAATTATATCTTCTTTACTTATTAACTTTGAATCTTTAAGAATTATAATAAATAGTATCACGTGGGGGTGTGGATTCTCGTTCTCGTTTTTGGAGAGTTAGGGTGTGAGTCTCGGTATTATTCTTTATTATAATTTTGGTATTGCTTTAAGTTGTAATATAGAAATAGAGCTTCTTGATGGAAAGCACAGTCTTGAGTATAAAGATAGGGATAACACATTTGTGGGTAGTAAGGTGGATAAAAGGGTGGTCATCAATAATATGAAAAGTCATAAAAATTTGGAGTGAAATAATAAGGATTAGGTTGATTATTCCAGGGTGGTGTATGGCTTGGTGGTGGAGTACTTGATCGTCATTCAGGTGCGTAGCTGAGTGCAAGATGTACAGTTTCATGACCATGCTCGTCGAATTTCGGTTGAGTCATGTTGACATCATTTTTAGCGTAAGTATCTAAATTAAAATGTCTATTGTGGATTAATGGGTCATTAAAATTTAAGTAAGGTTTGGCACCAAAGATTCAGTAGTCGTAGACGAAGATTTCGTGGGTACAGCCTCGTATACGTACTTGGCCTGATTGTATACTGGTGGGCCAGTGCGTTTAGTAAGTAAAGCAGCTTCTAAAGCTTCATGGATATCTTTGGGTTTTAAAAGTGCTATACTTGATTTCCACGAGTTAGGTAAACCATTAATAAACATTTCTAATGCTTATTTTCTAAGTTGTGATATTCAAATTGTCTTGAGATTGTCATTATTCAGTTCAGTCAAAAGAGCTGTTAAGAAAGTTTCTGTAAGAGAATTTATTCTATGATAAAAGTTTTGAACTGCTTCGTTTTGTTTCATTGCAGTATTTACAAGTTCTACCACGTATTTATAATACGATTTGGTCAGCGGTTATTAAGTGATTGAGTGATGCAAAACTAGAACCTACTAAACTCTCTCGAGCTTTGCCTTTAAGTTTAGAAATAAGTATGCGAGGACACATAGGTTCTTGAGAAGCTGTTATAAGAGTTCGTCCATTTTCTACATCTTGTGAAAAGTCTTTTAAGAGAGTCGAGTATCCGTCATAAAGAGGTATGTGCTGAGATGCTTGATTCATACACATTAAAGGATAAGTCGTTTTTAATCGAGCTTTTTCCACTATTCCCCAGCATTTTCATTTATTTTTTTTTTTCATTTATTCATAAATAATTTATTTAATTAATAATAGTAATCTTTTTTTTTTTTTTAACAGAACTAAGATTTAGAGAACGCACATGGGGTACCAGTTAGTTATGACCAGACTCATTTAGAGTGTGGTCTTAACCGTTTGATTTAAGTGTCATTTGTAAATCACTTAGGATTCAGCTCATGAGCTTTGTTTCCACTTTTTAATTAAATAATAATCTTTATTAAAATAATATGGGTAATTTAAATTAATGTACTTCCTTATTAAAGCAATTTGATGGTAATTTGTTCTTTTAAATACAATTTCATTAAGTTACTTTAACAAGGTTTGGCGTTAATTTTATGATACATTAATAACTGACATCTATCACTGATTATTGTTACTGCTGCTTCAGAGCTTCCTTATGCTTCGTGTGGTAACCTTCATTGCTTCCTTAAAGTACACGAATGAGTTTGTGGCCAGTAAAATGTTGCAATTTCTGCTTTCTCTGCTATCACTGAAGCCACTTTTGGCAGGCCTTCTTTGCTGTACCACGCTCCTAAGCGTACTATTGATGTTCTCGATAAGCACTTGAGTTGCCTCAGCCAACACGTTATGCCTTACGTGTAAAAGGTACTTGCGAGTTGTGGGAGTTAAAAGTAGACTAAGACCTTAGAGGACAAGTAACAGACGTAAAAAGAGCACTTTTTTTTTTTAATGGTGAGTTTTTATAGCGTCAGAGCGAGTAAAAGAGGCCTTTGGTTAAATTAGGTCCATCAATGAGCGATGTTCTTGCAGATTACATTGACAGCAAAAGAGTTGGCTTGATGATGTTACATGTTATGATTTTATATATAAGGAAATAACAATACAGCAGTACCAATCGCAACTTTTTAACTAGTGCGAGTGAGAATTTTGGTTCAGTGATGATGAAAGCTCGCGTTAGTAGTATACGAATGCTAAGTACAACTTTAATTGTGACAGTTAGTTTACAAATTTCAAAATCAATTCTTCTGGGGATTTTACAATTAATTTTGAACGTAATAAAGTTATGTGTGCATTACAAATTTTGAATTAGTATAGATTATCAGGATTGAACAACTAATTATTAAGTCACTAGTCATTCATACATAAAATACGAATTATACATTCATACATACATGCATTTTTAAGACGTGACTGGCCGTATTCTCTGCTTGCATGTTATGAAACATTTACCTTAAAGCTAATACACACACGCGCACATATTAACGACGTACGTCCTTCTCTTGTCATATAAGCTTGCTTTATATGCACAATACGTCTCATCTCAATTTGACGGACGGATAGCTTTTAGTTATAATATAATTCATGTTAACTCGGGATGTAACATAAGTTATATATATTATTATGAAATTTGAATATTTAAAACAATTTTTTATTATATTTTGTAGTTACCAACAAAAAGATAACACTTTTTAATACAGCAAGCTTCTAATGCTGTTACTATTTTGAGATATACTAAACTGAGAGTCATAACAACTGGTACTGCATTAAGCATTGCTTCTTACTGATCTATTTATGAGTTAGTGAGATATAATGGTGAAATTAACAGCGATAGAGCTGAACTCAGAAAGTGTACCATCGGAAGCACTATTTTTTTTGTTCTTTCGATCACAATTACTTAATAGTGTCTTAAACCTCTTGTAAATTTAAGAGGTCTATTAACAGTAGTATGGTACCAATCTTTTTCTGCTCATGCTTGTGATGATTTAAGGCTGAATTTATTCCATTTCAGACTTCTTTTATATTTACTTTGCACGAAGAGCTCCGTAAGAAGCATAAAGATACCCTCTTTATATGTCCACAAGATGAGATACGTATTGAAACGCACGCTAACAGTAAAAATTTTAAACATCTTATAATAAAATTTATTTATGAGTGGAAAAATGAGCTTCACCCTTCTGAATATTTTCTTTCTTCAGAGAACATAAATTTTGGTGGTGTAAAGAAGAGTGAAAACAAGAAAGTTATTGGGCCTTTTCATTGCGCACTGGTACCTTTTATGCTAACGTTGTTTCCTTTTGAGTAGCAGGTATTCCCTTCTTTGTGTAAACGTGCTCTAGCGTTTTCTTAACGTACTAGACGTACATTCCCTGCGCGTGGCGTTCAAATTTGAATTTTCGGGTTTCACATAGGAATTTTTTATGTATAAAAAAAATGTGTACCCTTGAATTGTCTATTGGACGGATTTTTTATTACAAGAAAATAAATATAAATGTAAAGCGTATATTATAAATTCTAGGTNCCCTTCTTTGGGTGAACGCGCTCTAGCGTTTTCTTAACGTACTAGACGCACATTCCCCGCACGCGGCGTTTAAATTTGAATTTTTGTGTTTCACATAGGAATTATTTATGTATAAAAAAATGTGTACCCTTGAATTGTCTATTGGACGGATTTTTTATTACAAGAAAATAAGTATAAATGTAAAGCGTATATAATAAATTCTAGGTGATAGAAGTGCCCCCTTGCACCCTTAAACATCGTCCTATTCTTTTTGAACTTAGGAATAAAAAAACTTTTATTACACGGAGAGAGAAGTAGAGCATCAGAGTTCTTCTTCTGGAGTTTTGCTTTAGCGAACAACAGGACTACTTATATCCACTTAAATGGGGCAGCCACTGTCCAACGTAGCAACGTTATTTCGAAGCAGATGCGTTTTTTAGAAGTATCTAAAGCTTGATAAGGTGCAACTGATATAAAAGGGTAAGTTATGGTAAATTGGCATCAGGATATAACGCGTTCTATCAATAAATTTTAGAATACCGGGGAAAAAATGTGGTCTAAGATATTTTTGAGCGTCAGAGAGTTACATATGCAACTCGTTTCAATGTCATAACATTCTGCAATTAATTTTTTGACTAAAGGAATAATATTAAGATTGTTTTTTGTCAATGTAAGAAATGAGTTAAGATTAATTGATTTTAGAGATTCATTAAAAATTCTCTTTTTTTAATGAACATCAATTGTGTTTAGGTAATCAAGATAAATATTACTTTACTTTGGCTCATGCTGATATGTGTGTGCAATTAAACGTGTCCGTAGAAGTAATAGCATACGTAAAGCAATGGGAGCGGATATTGATTTTCTGACTATTATTTTAAATACTTCACTGAGGTAAACTATTGTGCAACAAACTTCTGCAGTTTCTTAGCTTATTACAAAAAATCAGGTGCTTGTAAATATAGGGATATCACGAGACAAGACAGTACAACATTCTTGTGAGTCTTGCCTTGTGTCTCAAAAAACATTCAAATTAGATATCGTATTGTTCTTAAGTTGTTTTCGGAAGCAGTAGTATTGTTCTTGTCTTGATTTGTAGTAAAATTTTTTGATAATTCTTGTAATTAAGTAATAAACATATACACCCTTTACATACGTGACTAACTTTTTCCTTTTAAACAAGAAACATTAAGGATGAAATTAATATAGACATGTTTCAATTTTTTAAGTAGACATAATATCAAAAATGTTTTAAAAAATCCAAACAAATTCTTAACCTAACTAAAATTTTGATGTAACGAGTCTTAGTACATGCATTAACGTCTAATTTATACGCATGTGCCACAAAAATTACGAACAATCTTACAATTAGATATGTTCTGAAAAATTTACTCACATTTAAAACCCTTAGTAAAAATAAGTATTACTTTTTATTGAAAATTATATCACTATAATATAGCTGTAAGTTTTCAAGAAAATTTTTAATTTGCCTAACATTTTTGTTTAATACTATTATGTATTAATCAAATGCGCCCTTGGGTGAGCCTGCATCGGTAATTAGAATCGCAACTTATTCTTAGTATTATTTATTGATTGAGGGTGCCCTTAGGCAAGCCAGATATTCTAATTAGCAACGCGACTGGTCTCTATAAAAAGTTAGTTAACTAAATACATCCTCAGGTAGAAAAAAATCGCTGATTAGAAATTCATCTATTATTTCGGAAGAGTTAATTAAAGAAGCACATCTATTATGAAACAAGCATTAGTAACTAAAAACTTTAGCATTATTAAGCATAATAAACTGATGCAATAAACGCATGGGCAAGCCAGCATCGACGATTCAAAACATAACTATTTATTAGTATCACTCAGCAATAAAATGTGAAGTTCGACCAGCTAACTTAAGCAATTGGAAGCCCAACTGGTTTTTAGTATTACCAATTAGTAAATTATTTTACTAGGCGATGAAGCATTGGTGTTTACAAACCCAATTGTTTTTTAGTATAATTAATAAAAGGTTCTTACAGGCAAGAAATCATCAGTCGTTATAAAAATAAGTGTTTTGTAGTATAGTGAACTAACAAAATACGAATTGCTGGTCACCGATGCTTGCTTGTCGACAGGTACCCTTTTCTAATAAATTATTCCAATAAACTGTTTAGGGTGACAATTACTGATGCTTGCCAGATATAAGGTACATTTAATAAGAAAACAAATTAAAAATCAATTGTGTCCTCAATGGCTAATGTTTGTCTTACATGAGGGTACATTTTTTTCATGAATATCACTAAAGAGCTAGAAAATTCTTAATCGCCAATGCGATTTTTTTAAGGCTTGATTTTTCATGACTTACTTAAGGAAACATTTTCTTATTAACTAATGCCCAAATACATTCAAGTTTTAAATTGCTAATGCTTGCTCACCCAATAGCATATTTTATTAATTAATAATACTTAGGAGCAGGTCGATTTCTTATCTCTTATGCTTGCTCACCTAATAAACCATTTTATTAATAATTAACACGAAAAAGCTGTTGGGCTCCCATTAGCTGATGCTTGCTTGCTTAAAGGCGTATTTGATTAATAAATAATAAAATAAACATGAATGTGAGGAAAATTGGACAATCTCTTCTAAAGCTTTTTGGTATATTATGGTGATATAACTTTCAGTAAGTGTTATACTCATATTAATTAGGCTTATACTGTACGTACATTTTCCAGAATACATGAATTGTAAAATTTCTTGTGATTATTAAAGTAAATGCGTAATGATAATATATCAAAGTACGTACTAATAATTATAACATACANTTTTAATTACTATATCTATGAGTGCTTGTTTTTTCCTTCAAGTTGAACATCAGGGAGCTCTGTCTCGTCGTGGTTTTATAAGGCTACTGGCAACGACTACTATAGTTTTTTTTATTTTTTTACTACTTTAGTTTTAACAAATATTTTTTATCATATCATATCCTACGATTAGTCATATTAATTTGAAATTAATGTTAGAAGCAGTAAATTGCGTAGTTAGAAATGCTTGTGTTGCTACTTATTTATTTAAAGTTTAATAAACCTATTTTATTTGATTAAAAAAAAACTGGTAAAAAAAATATATATATACATATCTAAGGGTGAGATTCGCAGATTTAAAATCATACAACTACATTTTTTTCACCCTCCTGCGCGCTTCGTGTGGTGACCTTTCACTACCAGATCATAGTTAAGTTTAAAAACATTCTACTTAAAGCACTTATCGTTTATTCGATTAAATTGAAAAGCAATACGTGAATGTTAGGAGCCGAACATACTTCCTTCTTTATTATATAATTACTTAGGATTTTGAATAATTATTTCTTTCGGGAAAGTAATAACCTATGATTATACCATAAAATTTCATAAACGTGGCTCACCACATACACATCTTCTTGTAACACTATAACCTTATAATAAAATAGTTTTACCTGAACATATTAATAAAAATATATCAGCAAAAATACCTTTTAATAATACGAAATTGCCAAATTAATTATTCAACACATGCTTACGGTACTCACACTAAAAAGAGCTTATGTTCAGATACATTTAATAACAAATATATCAAAATTTTTTCTAAACCATTTACTAACATAACATCATTAAGCAAATGAATATTCCAAACATATAAGAAAAAATGATATTTTAGATAATCACGTATATAAGACTAAAAATAAACATGAAACTACAGTTGCCAATGGTTGTAACGGTTCATAAAGTTTTGTTAACAAAATATAGATGCCACATAAACGGTGTATATTGTAAATCTATTCAAAATATAAAATACAGATACGACTACATTCATAAAGGTAGTGATAGTGTTTTATTTAACTTAAAATTAAGTAACACTAATAATGAAATTTTAAATAAAATTCAGAATATGTTAATGGTAGATATTCCAGTCCCATGAAAGCATCATAAAGATAACAAAAATATCTAATTTCTAGTAGGAGTCACAAGGTTATGAATCTTGCTGTGCACCTTGTAAAAAACAAACATTAATTTTGGAAAAAAACAAAATTGAAAAAATGATAAAGAAATAGCAAATGCATCTAACAGCTTGGTTTGAGTTAAATAAAACTGATAATTTCGCTAAATCTGAAAGATTTCGTAACACCTGAACAAGCTATATTTTTAATAATCAACTAAAAATTTTGGTAAAAAAAAAGTAATAATAATAAATACTGCAATAGGTGAAATAAATACAGTTTTACTAAGAAATAATAAGCTGCTATTTTTTAAATTGATATTACTTAAGAAAAATAGATCCACTTTGTTTAAAGATTTAAGAACATATAAGGATCTAAAATATAAGACATTAAAAAGTACTGTGATTGACATGGGTGTAATCGAGTATGATTTACAGATTGACAATATTTTCCAAGAAGCTTGTACTTGCATGCCTTATGTTTAATTAAGACAATTTTTTGCATGGCTTCTAATACCAGAGGATATACAAGTTAATAAGATTTGAAATAGGTACAAAAACCTTTTTAGTGACGATTTCATTCAGAATATAGAAAATTATGTTCTTGTGCAGACAAACGAGATGTTTTTACTTAAAAACAAATTATGTAAATTGTTCAATTGACCTGTTAATTTACCTGTACCACTTTAAATTAACTGACAAAACGATGATGACGCAAAAAAAAGTTGCATTTTGTAAAAATGCGATTGATTTAATGTATGCTTAGCTGAACAATAAGAAAAATTATTTTTAAAGTTGTATGTAATAATGTTAAGAAGATTTTATACATTGTCCTACAAAATAGAAAAAATCCATTCATATAAGACAAAAACTTATTACTTCATATTACAAAGAAAAAAAATTTGCCAATGGCATGGACTGGCATTGCATCAGTACTGCTACTTAAAGGCATAACCAGTTGAAGAACTTTCCGCTTACCTTTGGATTCAAGTAATATTGAGCCTGCATTTTTCTAAATTAAATGTAAAAAAAAAGGAAAATTAAGTTAATAATTTAGGATGAGGCTTCTATTATTCCGAAAAAAGCTTAAGAAATAGTTGACAGAACTTTGCGTGATGTTTATGCAATACACACATACATTTTGAAAAAAAGTTCTTGTTATATTTTAAAGTTAAATACGCACAATCACTCTGTTAATAAAAATTTTTCCAGATTGCTTTCAGAAATTTAAGAGAGAGAATTAAAATCACTGACCATTCCTCAAAACAGAAGGTCATTGATGTACGTTTGCATCTAATGTAAGAGTAACTTATCCTTACCAAATAGTATTATTCTGACTTGTCACAGTGAATACACTATTGTTTTAAATAAAAAAATTTTTGATCTACTTAAATCTAATGAGAGAAGATTCAACAACTTATAACAGCACAAATTATGCCACGTTCAAAGCTGTCGATCAATCGTATGCTAACATTTACATAAATTTTCCAATGAAATATTTAACAATATTCGTGAATTTTGCCACTATATCAAGTTAATTTAAAAGTTAGAGCAAACGTTATGTTAAAAAAAAATGTGTGTATAGCAGGCAGTTTGTCCGACGTTACACAAAAAAAGATTAGAAAATTATATGGAGTATAATATTGAAGCTGAAATTATCACAGGAGAAAAACTTGTAAATAGAGTATTGATACCAAAAATTTCATTCAATACAGGTAGTATAATATTTTGTTGTTACCTGTCGTACTTTACAGAAGGCAGCTTTCTTTAGTCTTGGCATTTGCTATGACAATTAACAACTTTTAAAAAAAGATTTTATTAAGTCAGTATTCACTTAAATAAGCCCGTATTTTTGATGAGCAACCATTCGTATCGTTATCAAGACGCAAAACTAAAGAAGGGATATTAATGCAAATTGAACGTAAAAATAATTCATGATTATGAAAGGTTATTTGGGAAGAAGCTTTTAATTAGAAGGAAGTACACTTTACATAAAAAAAAAATTTATGAATGAGAAGTTATTACTTGAATTAAAAATCTTATTGAGTAGGAGCATATTACATAATATGTTTATATTTCATTACGTTACACTTCTGTCACAAATCATTAAAGCTTAAGTTTTAATTTAGGATAACTATTTATAATATTTTACTTGACCAAGTTTCTCTCCTTTTAATGTTCTTTAGCGATTGGTTGATTTTTATGATAACTTCATGAACGTATTAGGATACAATAATTTTAAAGAATCTAATTTGAAAATTCCTGACTAAAAATCTTATCTTATGAAAATAAGAGTTACATATGAAATAATAGCTTTCACGTATTATATAGTTGGTTTCTAATTAGTTTCCATAAAAAGTAGTATGTTTAGGACAGACAGATTTTTGAAAAAAAAACTGTAAGCAAAGGCATAGAAGTATGAAGAAACTATTTTTTAATTACTATATCTATGAGTGCTTGTTTTTTCCTTCAAGTTGAACATCAGGGAGCTCTGTCTCGTCGTGGTTTTATAAGGCTACTGGCAACGACTACTATAGTTTTTTTTATTTTTTTACTACTTTAGTTTTAACAAATATTTTTTATCATATCATATCCTACGATTAGTCATATTAATTTGAAATTAATGTTAGAAGAAAATATAACAAACGAAAAAAAGGTTAATGCGCTCAAGGTTTTATGATTTATCAATATTTATACAAAGTAACAACTATATTAGATGTTTTTGTACTCCTTGTTACTAAGTATAAAGTCAATTTACCTCTCTCCTTGGTGGTGTGGAAAAAATAGATAACTATACATAGCTAAGAGCTTTTTTACTGCTGGATCGGTAACATATAGTACGAGGCCATGGAGATTGGGGTGATGAAGGAGGGGCAGGGGGACTCTTTAAAATATGCACGTGGGCTGCAGGGCGAAAGGGGGCTTACAAAAAAATTAGGTAAATTTTGAGTAGGTTGAAGTAACGGTAAAGTGAACGGAGTTTTCCCTTCTTTTATCGAAGGGGAGGCTACAGGAGTAATGTGGGGGGTCATGTTGGGCTTTGAAAATTGTGTGGATGCCTGTGATGGGGCCAGGGGAGCTCAGTAGGTTTTCAGCTATTATTTTGTTGGATTAAAATATCATTGACACAAAGTGAATTTTTCTATATTTTGTGAGGGGGTGGTCGAAGGGCTAAGGCGGGTTAATGTAGAAAGCTCTACCCTTGTAACTTGTATAGGTATATAATTTAAGGTTAAGAATTATCAATCAAGTCAAGAACAAATCAAGACAAGAACAATATTACCGATTCCTAAAACAACCTAAGAACACTACAATGTTTGATTTTAATATTTTTTGAGACACAAGACAAGACGTAAAAAACTATTGTTGAGTCTTTTCTTGTGATTGCTTTATATGCTATTGCCATGCTCTAATATCTAAGATAATTAGGGGACTTGTGTGTTAACACAAGTCCCCTATGGCCAGTTTACATTCAAACAAATTGACAAGCGTAACCTATTATAAGTATCGTCATCGTGGTGTGTTGCGTCCGTATGGTAACTTGAGGTGCTGTTAATGAGATCAGAAAATGTATTTAGTTAACAAAAAAAATTTGTCTTAGAATATTTGCTTGGTTTGGGTTAAGGAAGCTGTAGCTTCTACCAGTTATAACTAAGAGTAACAGATTAGTTGTAAGTGTTTGCAAATAAAGTGAAAAAAGCTATTTCATATTGATACCTACACTAAACTACGAGCTGCTGTAGTTGACACCACCCAAGACCGTAAACAACCCAATTTCTTTTCAAATACCATTAACGTAAAGTAACATAGTAAACGGAAAAAGGCTTAGAAAGACACATATTAGTCGCATTTCCCAGCTAAAGTTTAACAATCTTTATTTATTAAGTACATCTTTATTAACATGAGCATGCACAGTTCGAGCATTTTGGTTCGTATCCTTTTTTTATTACATAGAAGTTTGATCTTATTGAAAAAGTTATGATTAATTTACAATCCATAAATAGTACCTAAATTAGATAAATGTCTGATGGCGTAAATCTATGAAACTCCTAATGGCGCAGCAAAATATAATATTTAAGAGTAGGTTCCATTGTTATCTTACTAGTAAAGAACACTGTTTTATATTGTTAGGGTTAGGCACGTCGTTACACTAAATAATTTTTTTTATGAAATTAAACAAGAAATTTTTTTTAAATTTGTAGAGTGTATGTTGTTTTAGAACTTTTATTTAATTATTTTAGTAACGCAACGCTCTTAGAGATTCGTTAAATATGTGTGTATGAGTGTGTGTGTGTGTGTGTGTGTGTGCTCGCGCCTGTGCGCGTGTGTTCATGTGTGGGTTTATATGTCTCCATAAAGGGCACTGCAAGCTACGGTGAGCTGAGCTCCAGCAATCAATGTCTCACAGTATACAAGATTCAGCTGTTGTGCCTTACTCCTTAGGTTCTCACAGCCTGTCGCAGTATTGAAATATTTGAACACAAACATGAGAATCTCTGGTAATCAATACTTGGTTTGTGAGAGCTAAAACTATTGTGTTATCTTAAAGTTCAGTCTTTCAAGTATTTTGAGTTAAATAACTGTACTGTAACAACCCTTTGTACTGTTTAACTCTTAGAGATCAACTGTGGCGTCATCAAAATAGAAAATTATTTTCTATGTCAGCAATTTTCTAACGCTAAGTTTCTATTCTATTTAGGAAAAAGAGCATCAGGCACCGAGAGATCGGATCCTTTTGCAACGCTACTACTGCTGCATGAACTGAGCCAGCGTAGTGGTCCAGGTCATAAGATGAATCCATTGGGAGAAATATTTTGATTTGATTTTTATGCAATACATCATACAAAGTTATCCCCTTTAAATAAGTTTGCATGTTTCCAAATCTAATAGTTGGTTCAAAATTATTCGAAAATATTTGTAAACAAATATTGCCAATTGTTTATTTTAATTCGGAAAACTTTTTATACTATCTTTGGACTATAAACAAAAAAGTTTGTCGCAACTTTTTCACAAAGTAATTGCTTTTCAAGTAAGTATTCTACAAAAATCTTAACGTTGAATTAGCACTGAATCAGCGCTAATATTAGATTTATGTCAAAGCTAAATCAATGCCAAATCAGTGCTGAATTAACGTTAATTCCATAAAAAAATGAGCATTTAATTGAGTGCTAAAGTCCATAATTGATTCAGCGTTGATTCATAGTTGATTCAATGTTGGGTCAGTGTTGGATGACCATTTAGTTTCAAAGGCATGTGGATTCTGTGATGAGTCAGCGTAAAATCATTCTTGATTCCGTAACAATTCTGCTACGCAACCGTGCTAAATTGGGTTTATTTTTACGATAAATTGTATAAGTACTTTTCACGAAAGAGTATCAAGAAAAGCAATGTTACAACTCCGCATGGCCACAATATGATGTGATGAGCTCAGTATTTCTAATATTGACTTTTTTAAACATTTCTAATGTACATTTATGTTAACTATCGTAACTTGTATGATTTCAAAAAAAACTGGAATTTATACAACTATTGGCATATTTAAAGGAATACTAAATTTTGTAACACTAAGTACACAATAAGCATAGATTTATTTTTATAAGTAATGAGTTCCATTTAGAACATTAACAATCCAACGTTGTTAGGTAACCTTAGGACAAACAGCAATATTCTTCAAAGATTACGTTTCAACACTGTAAATAATGTTCCAATGGAAACAATTATTTCGATGGATATGCATATTTTTGACTTATCTTATATATGAGTCTTGTATAAGGTAGTATACTCTTGGTTTTCACAATTTTCTACAGTGAATATCACAACAAAAATTAATTCACTACTTTTGAAAGTCTTAAAGAAAGTTTTTAATATTACAATAGGTCTTTTACGTAATTTTAACAAAACTCAGTTTATACTAAATGTTAAGAAAAATTGTGGTTCTGTAAATAAACCTGAATTAATTTCTTTAAGTATTTGCGATGTAGTTTACAAGGGTACATATTTAATAAAATTTCAATTAATTTTTTAGTTTTCTGACTACTAATAGACTCTACAAAATCTATCACTATTAAATCGATCTTTCTTTTACATGGGTCTTTTAAATTTGACAACTATACTCGTAGTTTTACAAGCGGCAGACCGCAATAGCACTTGCCTTGCATCTTAAATGAATTTGAGTATTTTTCTGTTCCTATTTTCAAAGACGTACCTATTATAGTAAACTTATGGTCCCTCTTTAATTAGACTTAAGGTCAATGTAGCATTTGATGCAAATTACTACTTGTCACTTTCTTACTATATTATAATTTGAATTAACGAAGAAAGTTTTACATGAAAATAGTAGCTAAAACAAGATTTGTCTGGCTAATACTGTATTTTATAAGAATTTGGGAGGCTTTCACAAAAAGTTCCTAGTGCTTTCTGTATACTTCTAAATCTACTACGGGTAGTAAGACCACTAAACTATAATAACGTAGCCAACTCTTAAATTCCCTACCCTTTGAATACTTACGTTCCAAACTAGGACGAATGAGCTAAGCTATAAGATGGCACTAGCAGAAAATTTAGAGCACTATCTAGTGCTTGTATATCATCTTTTCTAATTAGAGGTGGTTGGTAAGTTTTTGAAAACTAATAGTTAGCAAAATGTCTGCAAACTCTTAGACATAAATTATGAAGACAGTCTGGAGAGAAGCCTACAACAATATTTAAACCATTAAGTTCAGCTAAAGAAAAGTAACTTATGACACTCTGCACTAAAATACCGGCTTTTTTTGCTTCAGCTATATAAAATATTTTTACAAATTCATTTTTCTGGTCAGGAAGATAAGAAAGTAACAGATACTTCATATTTTTTTGACTTTAAGACATTACTAGTTTACCTGGGTGAGAAACCAGAAAAATCCGTACCATCCATTATATTGATGCGTTCTCTGCATCGAAGATCTGGCAGCTGAATCAACACATCTAAAAAATGCATACAGTTTAATCTCGTAATTCTTATTTTAAATGCTCTGCTTATTCCTCCTATTTGAAATATTATCAATAACGTCCAAAAATTTTCTAAGATACACAATCTGAATTGGCTTACTTTTGCCAACCATGAGGCCCACGTTATTGGGTTCAAGGTTTGTATACGTTTAGGCAATTCTTAAACTATAATTTGTATAGGTCAAATGGAATTTTTTCAACTTTCGAAGACTGGTGAGCCAGTCACAATCACTGTTAAATATGCAATAACATGCAGTTTATTAGCTTATATTGATAGCTTATTAATAAATGTATACACTTCTTGCCATTATAATTGTCGTTTATGTTAATATCATCGTTTTTCCAGATGTGTCAAAATTATAAAAGTGTTGTTGATTTATTTTTTGTAAGTCCTTTACTTTATCGCTGATGTCCAACGTTAAACATTTTCATTGCACAATGAACGTTTGACAGAGAGCTTTTTTTATGAAGTTTCCCAAGGTTAATCTTAGTACTAATGCATACAGCATGAAATATAACATTATTCAAATTATCAAACAGTTGATTAAAAAAATTAGTTGTATCTAGCATAATTGGGCCATCTATAAAACGATAAAACATTTAAGTCAAATCTCTTATGGCAACTATTCATCGTCTTTGACAAAAATTTTTGTAGCAAGTTCTGCTGTTGCTCCTCTGTGTTATTATTGTTATCTGATCTGCCACTTACTATATCGTTACTTAATTCATGTAAGAACGAGATATGAGAGTCCCAACAAACGTTCTTACATTAATTTTAAATTTTGTATAATATTCATGAAGTAAAGAATTAACTATTGTGAAAAACCATATAATTATAGATTGTTTCGCCTGTGTATAATTTTTTTTATCCTAATAAAAAAAGGTAAAAGATGAAAAGCAGTTGATTTTTTCTAAACTAAGGTACTTTTCAACACTTTATGACCATAACAACTAATGTTTTAAAATTATAAAAAAAGAGTTCTCAAGACAGCACTCTACTGATACTAGTTCCAGTAGTACTTACAAAATGCTCTGATTGTATTAATGGTATGCCGTTTTATGCGTAATTTTCATTTCTTTTCTTATGCATATCGTTCCTCGATAAAAAATAGTCAACGTGCTCATTGTAATGCACTCGTTGGCTGCAAGACAGCTGTTACGTCTATTGTTGTAATAATAATAATAACAATAATAATAATAATAATAATAATAATAATAATAATAATAATAATAATAATAATAATAATAATAATAATAATAATAATAATAATAATAATAATAATAATAATAATAATAATAATAATAATAATAATAACAATAATTACTATCGTCATCATCATGATCACATACTTATTAACATCGTCATCGTCGTCGTTGTCGTCGTTGTCATCATCGTCATTACCGTCATCGTTGTTGTCGTTGTCGTCATCATCATTATCATTAATGTTAGCATCGTTGTCTTGCTCGTGGAGCGTATTCTACTTTAAACAAGCACTTTACTTTCGAAGAGTATTCAAATTTTACATGTGAAAGGAAGATTAATAACTTGATTACAAATGAATTTGTGCGATGGACATTTTCTGGATCGTGTGTTCTGAAAGCACTAAAAAAATTATGTTACAAAATAAGCTAAATTTTACTATGTTTTAACAGGTTTGTTGGTAAACAATTTCATGCCTCCATGAAACAAATATAGTAAGCTCACGGTTTTATTCTTAGAGCTTGATGATTCATCAACGTCATCAAAATTGTGTTCGATAAGTTGCTTATTTTTAGGCAGTTTGTTAAAATTTATTTCTAAGTATCAAAAGTACTTCATTTTTTAAAAGCAGGTCTTAAAATTGACTGCAGGCATAGTATTTAAATTTATTTAGATAAAGGAGGTAAGCATAGAATTAGGTAAAAAAGTTACTAAGAGTTAAGATGTACTGCACTGAAATATCCGAACGGTGGTTCGACGTAACGTGTTTTGTTTACAAAACCTTCAGACTACTAGTAATTTTATTATAGCACAGGCAACATAATCTAGTCATGGTAAACAGAATAACAAGTTTTGTTTATAGAGGTACACTAATAGAGGGGGCGACTGCTATACTGGCATAAAACTGGCAGTGCCAGAAAGTGCAAGTGAGAACGAATTCTATGCTTCCACTTCTCATTAGTTGTTCTGGTCGAATTTTAACGATATCAGCAGGGTGTGGACTAAAGACACTGGAAGAGTCAATCAGGAGTCGTGGCATAGTATGCGCTCTCTATTGCATGTTCTGACGTTTATTATGGCTTGGCCACGCATTCCATTATCGAAACATGCATGAAAAACAATTTGATACCTTAGGCATTGCAGAAGCAAGTAAATTATCATCTCTAGAAATTACTCCAGAATTGGATGATAACTTCAAAGAAATTAATTCTGACGTGGAATCTAGTGGAATGAATTTGCTGGAAAAGTGGACGGAAGTCAACGGAAACGCGATATAACAGTCACCTTGCTTACTTCTGCTGGTTTTCAACAAGCATGGATATGCTGTTAAACTAAGTCATTATACTATTTCCTTCAATTTAAATGCAAATGTTAAGAGATAAGAATGATTAATGTAGAATATAAACATTTGATATGCAAAGATACTTGGGAAACCGTACGGAAATAAGGAACTTCTTTACTGTTTGCTAAACATTCTGGAAGAGCATTGTTGGGTGCTGACAAATTATGATATAGATTCGTGAGAAAAAGAAGTGTAGAAGTAAAAATAATTATTGGATAGAAAATCCCCAAATAAATAAAAAAAAATAAGAAGTTAAACGCTGCTTAAAACAAATTTCTTATGCAAAAAGATTCCTCAGGATAAAGTTAATGTCAACTTACTCAATATCATATTTTTGAAATTACAGTGCAGTAGAAGTTGCATATAGGCTTACTTACTGTAAACAACATCTTCTTATTAAGGACTGAGAAGTAGCAGTTGACACAGTCAGGCACTATATTGTGTAAAAAAAAGTCTATAAATTAATTTTTACATAAATGAAGAAAATAAGTACAACTACATTAAAAGCATTATTTCATTCGTTAATAGATCTTGATCTCATAGTGTTTTTTAGAAATCGCTCTTTGTGTAATGAATAATTAGTTAAAAATTTAAAAAAAGGATGGTTGTAAATTATCTTAGGAGTTTGCAAGTTATGTGATCAAAGACAAAAAACCTTTGCAGGATGAATATATTAAACATATATAGTGCATTTCTTAAAAAGTTGTAATTGTGAACAAATGATTGAAATAAATAGTAATTAGTAATATTGTTCTATGGTATCTTGGGTTTGATAAAATGGTTAGGAAGTTCAATTTAATTTCTTGTAAGAACTTAATAGGCTGTAAAAATCTCATAACTTGTACTTTCAATTAATAAAATACATACTTAGTTCGTCAGTGGCTCTCGTGATAGCAGATAATTATTATAAAGAAATAATGACTCTCTTGGTGATGCTATCAAAATCCTTTATTGCTGTGAACAACGTTTCCTCAAAAAGCTGAGTTTTTTTGTTCCTTATTATGTACGTTATGTCAACGATATCTTAATTTGCGTGACGAATAATTCCACCGAGGAAATAGTAACAGTTTTTAACAATTATGACAGACACTTGCAGTTCACAGTTGAGACCCCCGTTGATAATGAGATCAGTTTTCTAGATTTGAGACTCATATTTAAAAGTGATGGTTCGATAATAACCAACTAGTACAGGAAACCAACCCACTCTGGACGTTATTTGAATTATAACTCCCATCACCCCTTATCGCAAAAAATAGCCATTGTTTATGCCCTAGTCGACTATAGTATTAAATTATCGGATAGCAAATTTCATAAGAAAAATTTAGACATTTCAAAAAAACTTTTATTGAATAACAAATATCCGTTAAATTTTGTTAACAAATATATCAAAAAAAGACTGACANCTAAAAACCCTAAAACGAAGTTTTTTAAGTCAAAATAAATAATTTGTAAAATTTGCTTTAAACAAATTGCTTCAATAATTTTTAATAAGCGTTTGGATCTGGCAACTTAAAAATTTTGTTTTTAGGAAACAATTTTAAGTATAGTAATGCAAAAATACTAAATCCAAACATTTTCTCGAACGAACTTAACAACATGACCTGGGCAGGATCAAAACTCAATACTTTTTAGTCTTAATTTGTTAATGTACGATTACTCAACAGTATAACACCACGAAAGTCATGAAAAATGTATGTTGTGCAAATAGAAATAAAAAAATGACCGTTTTGACGTTTTGATTTCAGAATTTCTCAACGCTAGAGATTCACTTCAAATAAAAGTGTTCTTTTCCAGGGTATAAAAACTTTAGAAACTCCGTAAAAGTGTCAGCTTAACTCGTCGAACTTCCCTAACTTTTCAGTCTTCGTAAAAAGTATTTTTATTGGTGTGTATGTAGTCTCACAGGTATAATGCTATACACCATTACAAAACGTGGTAAGTGAAATAAGGAGAGACAGCAGCATAACGATATGCAAAAGCAGTACGCCGGATCAGGTAATAAAAATTTAACTAGATGGCTGCAGGCTTTATTTCCAAGTCCAAAAAATAAGTATTATGAATAGGAAAAAAAATCTTTCATGGGATGAGTTTTTTGTACATTTTATACGGTCTTCTATTAATCAGGCATAGTCTCTAGTGTTATGTTTTTTTTCTGTATTCAACAAAACCATCAGAATTAATTAATTTTTTTTAATGATGTATGATTTTGTGCTCATGCAATTACTTCTTAATTATATTTTAAATTTATTTAAGATTCTTTCTATTTAATTTTGAGAATATTATTGCATAACAAGTGTACATGGCTTAAGAATTGTTTGTTATTGTGAGTAGCATGTTCAACAATAAAATAAAAAACTTTACTATCTTAAAGAGCTTTTTCTGCCAACCATTTTTTAATTTTTTTTTTCAAATAGTTAAAGAGAAAAAGCATAGTATCAATGCATTTTCTATGACTACGACGGAAATTGTTAGAATCTCTTCGTATTAGATTCTGTGATTAGAATACGTGGAAAACTAGTTGTTAAGTGATGACTTGCGTAAATGAATACATTTTTTATTTTATTTTTTTTTAATATTACATTTACTACCTTCCTGAATGATAAAATTTTAGGACTCTTAAAAGCGCCATGCTTCACGAAAGGAAAATTTAGACATTTCAAAAAAATTTTTATTGAATAATCAATATCAGTTAAATTTTATTAACAAATATATCAAAAAAAGACTGACAATATTGTCTATAAATACACCTTAAATCGAGTGGTCCCTGACAATAGGGGTCTCATGATATTACCTTACTTCCAAGGATTTGACTCTATAACTAAGAGATATCTATACAAAAATAATATTAACGTAATTTTTAAATGTATTGACAAGTTCTACAAATTTATTCGGTTAGGCAAAGATCGAACCAAACACACAGATAGATGTAACGCTGTACATAGAATGGTATGTAATGATTGCGATAGTTGGTACATAGGTCAATCCTCCTGGCGCGTGAAAACCAGAATAAATGAGCACATGAATGATTGTAAGCATCGCAGGGAAAAGTCTTCATTGGTTGACCATATTGCTAAAACGAATCATTATTTTAATTTTGATAAAGTAAAAATTCTTGACATGGAAAGTAATAGGTTCAAGCGACTTTTCTCAGAGATGTTATACATACATGGTTACCAAAATAATATCAACATAATTCATGACACACAAAATTTGAAATTATGTTACAAAAATTTTATAACTGTACATACATAGAGCAACAGATTTACTGTAATTTGAATATGCGAGTTCGTTGACTTGTACTGGGGCGGGGTGGCCGTAGCGTTGTGTGACTTAAATATACTCATGTACAGTGACACACTTACACTGACCGATAGTATATAAGCACTATTGGAACTTAAGAAGTGCGTATTTTTTGATCTATCATCCATCGTGATACCTATAGTCACTATTGTCGTGGCTATGTGAGTGTTCATTATTGTGCGATTTTCTTGTAAAATATTGTTGACTTAAAATATTATTGTTTCATATTTTTATACTTTTATAATTGTTATTGAGAAAGTTGTACCTGATGAGGGCATTGTAACGTGGGTTACTGTACTTGCCGAAACGTTGTTCACAGCAATAAATGATATTTATAGCATCACCAAGAGAGTTATAATTTCTTTATAGAAATATATACTTCCCACAAATATTTTCCTAATGTGTTATGCAATTATATTTTCTTATGAAAAAACAAAAACCAAAAATCGTAAAGAAAAATAAACTCCCACATGAGCTGATGGAACTATAGAATAAAGTAGTCAATGAGCAGATGTTACTTCCATGTTACTTAAATATTAAAAATATTGCTTGTATGAAAAATGTGTCAATGCAAATTTAGCACAGAACAAGTGTTTACTGGACACTCTATCAACGCCGAATCAACGTTAAATCAACGCTTACTTAACATTGAATGAACGCTGAATTAATATTTAGTCAATACAAAATCAATGATGTTATTTGGCAGTGGTTTGAATGTTTATTTTTTCATGGAATCATCGTTGATTGAGCATTGATTTGGCACAAATTTAGCACAAATTTAAAACTTAAATCAGCGCTAATTTAGTGCTGATTCAATGCTGCGATTTTTTGTAGAGTAGTTATTAAAGTTAAAAAATTGAAAAATTTAATTTTTTTATCCATGAATCTTATTAGCAACATAAAAACATCATTCTAAGTATACTGTTAACATCCTTGAACATGTTTAGTGTTTTCAACTATAATTTCATTAGAACAATTTGTTTTTTCACTCTGTTAGAGGCTCTTAAAGGTAAATTTATGTATTGAAAGTCAGAAACGTTAACCTCCATACATGGACATCTTTTTCGTAGCTTCAGAGAGCCCAAAATACAGTTAAAAAACAAAGCCTAACAATAAATTTATAATTTGAAACGCTGTGGAAATATTTTCAAGAATGTTTATACGATTTTTGAGAATTTTATCAGCATAAAAGTCGTTTGTTTTTCATGTTCTATTTTACTTATAAAAACGGCCATTTCTACATTTTTTTGGAATGAAAAAATCGATATCTCAGAAAATATTAGCTGTAGAAAAAGGTTCTAAAAGTTCCAAAAGTTCTTTTTTGTTTGTATTCTAAAAACAGTAAAACGAAGTTTTTTAAGTCAAAATAAATAATTTGTAAAATTTGCTTTAAACAAATTGCTTCAATAATTTTTAATAAGCGTTTGGATCTGGCAACTTAAAAATTTTGTTTTTAGGAAACAATTTTAAGTATAGTAATGCAAAAATACTAAATCCAAACATTTTCTCGAACGAACTTAACAACATGACCTGGGCAGGATCAAAACTCAATACTTTTTAGTCTTAATTTGTTAATGTACGATTACTCAACAGTATAACACCACGAAAGTCATGAAAAATGTATGTTGTGCAAATAGAAATAAAAAAATGACCGTTTTGACGTTTTGATTTCAGAATTTCTCAACGCTAGAGATTCACTTCAAATAAAAGTGTTCTTTTCCAGGGTATAAAAACTTTAGAAACTCCGTAAAAGTGTCAGCTTAACTCGTCGAACTTCCCTAACTTTTCAGTCTTCGTAAAAAGTATTTTTATTGGTGTGTATGTAGTCTCACAGGTATAATGCTATACACCATTACAAAACGTGGTAAGTGAAATAAGGAGAGACAGCAGCATAACGATATGCAAAAGCAGTACGCCGGATCAGGTAATAAAAATTTAACTAGATGGCTGCAGGCTTTATTTCCAAGTCCAAAAAATAAGTATTATGAATAGGAAAAAAAATCTTTCATGGGATGAGTTTTTTGTACATTTTATACGGTCTTCTATTAATCAGGCATAGTCTCTAGTGTTATGTTTTTTTTCTGTATTCAACAAAACCATCAGAATTAATTAATTTTTTTTAATGATGTATGATTTTGTGCTCATGCAATTACTTCTTAATTATATTTTAAATTTATTTAAGATTCTTTCTATTTAATTTTGAGAATATTATTGCATAACAAGTGTACATGGCTTAAGAATTGTTTGTTATTGTGAGTAGCATGTTCAACAATAAAATAAAAAACTTTACTATCTTAAAGAGCTTTTTCTGCCAACCATTTTTTAATTTTTTTTTTCAAATAGTTAAAGAGAAAAAGCATAGTATCAATGCATTTTCTATGACTACGACGGAAATTGTTAGAATCTCTTCGTATTAGATTCTGTGATTAGAATACGTGGAAAACTAGTTGTTAAGTGATGACTTGCGTAAATGAATACATTTTTTATTTTATTTTTTTTTAATATTACATTTACTACCTTCCTGAATGATAAAATTTTAGGACTCTTAAAAGCGCCATGCTTCACGAAAGTCATCACCTAACAAATCTAACTGTGTACTTCGTGTCACTTAAAAGTGTCAAGTGACAAACGAACTGAGCGACTAAGCCTAATCACATAAAGTCAGGAAGTACCGTCTTAATGGTATGTAAGACAGAGAGGTTTTCACTGAAGCTCCATGTAAGGTGCATCTCTTCATGCGGCGTTTTAGTTAGTAATTTTTTACTGCTCATCGAGTGTGGACCAACTGTTTATTAGTTTTCGTTGACGGTGCCACTAGCTAATTTATCATACGTGCCTAAATAGTATTTTTAATTATTTAAAAAAGTGTAACAGAATCTAAATAAAAATGCTTACACACACACACACACACACACACACACACACACACACACACACACACACACACACATATATATATATAAGTTAGGTTTAAGTCTAAACTTAATTGAATTATGAAAGGATATACTAACGATCTTCTAAAGAGAGATTAAAAAGGTACATAATCTCCACGGAAAAAGAATAAGGCAAGTTGATTCAATATTTCTTAATAACTACACTCAAATTGTGTCTCTGTCTCTCTATTTTTTTTATCTCTCCTAAATAGTAAATAGGCAGATAGTTGGACTGTAATCTGGTCTAGTAGCCTGTGTAGAAGTGTGAGACTGCAATCTGCAACCGTCAGCTTTATATCGAAGGCATTGTTACATGATAATAATAGTTATTTGACAAAAATGACAGCAGGGTGTGGCTTAGTTTATAATAATTTTTTTAATGTCATATGTTCTCTTAATAATATTTTGAAAGAAACAACAAATACAATTCAAAAAAAATGTAAATGAATAAAGTGTTACACCCACTAAGTGTCATATGATTATGCAGTGAGGGCAGACGTGGATTTACTGTGACTTTGTAGAGAACATAATGTCAACAGTGTTTTATTATAATTAAAAAAAAATAAATAAATAAAAAATAAATAACTATACATTCATAAATAAACAGTTTACCATAAAAAAAGGTCACTGTCATAAAAATAAAAAAATAAGAAGAAATGTAACGTTGTGTACTTAATAATAGTACAAAGTGAGAATTAGGAATAAATGACTAAAAATCAATAATATTTTGTATAAAATATTAAGATGCCATAATCATGTACTAATAAGCCGCATAAATTATTATGATACCTGCTCATAACAACTGTACATATACAGCAAGCCTTTTTGCGTTATAATTTTTTACTGATTTCTATGACCCACTAACAACTCTACCAGCATATAACCTACTCAAGCGAGTACACCAACAAGATGTTAAAACAAACGCCTAAGATTAGTTAAGTCTGTGTTATATAAATGTGTTGAGAGTATGTCTACTTACTGCTGCATAATGGCTCAGTAGACTAATGTCTGCATACTGATCCCGGTGTCTGGGTTTGATTTGCTTTCTGGGCAGACTTTTTGAAAAAGTTAGAGAAGTTGTATGGGGTAAAAATTGTTCCAGTACTGATCCTCCGTACCTCTTTTAAACACTATGATTTTACTAATGTAATAAATTCATGTTTTTAAAATGCTGTGTGGCTAAATACATCAAATATTGTCGAATCGAAACGTCTTACCCTCCAGGTGATGATAAATATTTTAAAAAACATTATATCTACTCATGTCCATGTGTTGCTTGTGCAAAAATATCTGGTGTAGTAAAATCATACAGTATACAAAATTTTGATACAAATTATATCCTACGAAGTCATTTTTTGTGACAGAGATCGCATAACAAATTAAGTCACTGAGATGTTTACCATATTATTTATCGAAATTCTTATTGGCATGTTCAGATTATTCAACTTTTCTATGATAAGTGCATGCATTTATATACATTAACATAATGCAAGAGTTTGGTAAAATAAGTAAGTGACAAATTACAACAGCAAAAAACATGAATATACTCACGAAATGGCTTTAGTATTTCCTAGAGATATCTGAACGAGTTAGGACTTGTAACACTGGTTGCGCTGCTGAATATATGACTATATGAGATATATATGAGATATATAACTATATCTTCATTCTTTTCACAAGTTTTGTACTCACTAATCTTACAGTATATTTGTTTGCCAATATACAGTATATATACATGTGTATGTATACAGTATTTTTCTTTGGCAGTAACACATGGTTGTTGTATATTTACATTATTCTTTCAGGCCACTCACGCCTTGCAATCTTTAACTAGCAAATAAAGCTAGTTTCTATTCAAAACAATTTTTTTATTTTTATGTACTACAAGCTGTAAGAGTAAGATTGTAAAGAGCAGCCAATCTTAATGTAGCAGCCGCCAAGTATGCAGTGGATGGTAGCCTTGCGGCGTTATTAATTAAGGATTTTCATCACAATCAGAGCGGTGATGTAGAGAGCATAGCGAGGTGGGAGTAAGTATGTGTCAGCTATAGCAGCTATTGTGTAAGTAAACAACAAACTTTACTGTCGGAGAGGATGAAAACAAACACACACCCACACTCATATATATATACATATGAGATCCATAACGAAATTTGCATCTATGTTTTTGTGGTCGCCAAGTATTGTGTTGTAGTTGTATTTTTTTCTGACGGCCAGGCGCATGTGTGCACTGTCTTCTTACCTTTTTAGTGCCTTCTGCTATTCACCTTTGTCGTTGCGTTGAGTCAGTTTGAGCCTATATTAACTATAGCGTTGCCTGATTTTTTGTCTTCTCTTACTTATTATTTACCGTATGATCTGCTTTTCGTCTGTTATGTTAATGTTATCAAAAATACTACTACGCGTTTTGTTTGACAAACTCTATTTCAAGTTTAGAGTTACTTGTAGGTAGTGGTGAGTGAATTTTCATACGTATTGGACTGCTATCTTGAAAGTCTTGTGCTTTATATAAGAAAGCACATGTTTAAAACATAAACTGGAAAACTAAGAATAAAAAATCATTCAATAAAAGGTTTTTTTTAGTATAATTTAAAGAACTTAAAATAAAAATATATTCTTTCAGCATTGACTGTTGAATTATGCATAAATTAATTTGTGGTTGGTCAGTCGGTATAATTATTGGGCACGTTTAATTATCCATCGCTCGTTGGTTAGCACTTCATTAGGATCTTAGTGCATAGGACAAATGCTTATAATAAACGCATGGCTCACCGAGCGATTTTTTTCTTCCTACTTTGACTAAATCAATCTGTTGAACAAACTTACCTATACGACATGATGAAAAATCGTACGCGGTACTCGGCCATAAGGTGGCTGATGGATGCCCACGTAATGTGACCCACTATACGTGGCCGTGCATTAGCCACTTCATGGCCTCATGACGTAATATACGCAAGCGCGCGCACGCGTCTGTATGTGTGTGACACTGTATCTTTTTTATTTAATTAAAAAAGTTACTAGTAAATTTCTCCAAAAATAAGATATTATCTTTTTTATGGTATTGGGTCATACGAAAAAATTAATAGAATTGTATATACAAATTTCGTGTGGAGTCAATTCTCATCTTATGTCTCCGCAAAGTTATGTGTTAAGCATACTTTTATTAAACATCGCAGTAACATAATCTGTAATTTTGGATGGCACGTTCTCAAGTCGATATCAATGTTTATTGATATTTCTAGAAATTTTTCAAAAAAGTTATCTTGTAATAAACGTTCTTAAGACATTTGCTACGTCCTGCATCACATTAAGGAATTAAGCTCTATTACCAGCGCCAGCTTATACCATTATTTATAACTATTGTATAATACTAAAGTTAGTGTACATAATAAAGCTTACTAGGGCTTCCTAGCAAGCTTCGAGCAAATAGCTCCAGTAAAAATTTTGTGTCATGGTAAACACAGAAAAGTTTAAAATAAAAAGTTTTTGGTTAATTCTTTTTTTCAAAAACTACAAAAAAATAACCGGTTTAACGTCTGATATCGTATCACATTGTTACCAAAACAAAAGAACATGATAACTAAGAAACAGAAAAAGGTGTAGCTATAATCTAAAGAAACTATCAGATTGGTTATACTTGCTTTTACAGCTGACAGGCTGAGTATACCGTAAGTAATTCTAAATTTACAAAAGTAGAAGAACGTTTTTAAGAAGTGACAATTATTTGTTTATTTAGAATTAATAATTGACTGTGTATATAAAAACATAGAGATTTCTCCCAAACAACAATTAGCTAGATTAACTTAATTTGATATCTCTAAGCTACACTAAAACACTGACCAACTTACTTATACTTACACAATACTAAAATATAAAGATTTACCTAATAATGATGGTGAGTTCGGCCACTGCTGTGGGCTAAATAAGAATCACACTGTGCTTTTTTTTAGTACAGCTATTAAAGGTGGTGCTATATTAGGGAAAAGTTATACCACCAGTGTAGGTTTAATAAGAATCTTAAAAAATTCACACTTTATCGTGATACCTGTTGTCATAAATTTTTGCACTAAACAGTATAATAATAGTAAAGTTTAAGTGAGCTGTGGTATTTCTTATACAACTATAACAGATTGTGGAACGATGAAGGTTAGTTTTACCACTGTTGTGAGGCAAGTAACAGTCTGTCAACAGTTGGGTAGGTAATTAAAATCAATAATTACCAGTTTATGATTTACTTGCGTGGTTAAACCTTGCAGATGTACGATTGTGCATACATTGGTCCAAATAGCTTACGCAATGTGGGATTAGGGATTTTTTTTCGAGCCAGGGCAAATGTAGCACTCCTTCAAGCCGAAAATTGATAAAAGTCTCTATGCGCAAGTAATCAGAAGATGCAGGTATCTAAGCTACGTAAAAAAATATTTTTTTATTTTAAAAATTGTTGCAGCTAATAAGGATATTATTTTACAGACTGGTTCTGCTTCCTTAACAAATACTATGAATTTTAAGGTTCACTGTCAGTTATATGCATTTATATTTTGACATATATGATTTCACAACACATTTTCAGTTAGAGTACATGTTATCTAGTAAAGTAAGAAATATTGAAAAGTACTTTTTAAAGCCTGTAATAAGACAGAACATCTTGAAATACTTTTACAGGCTTTTTGTTTATAATGAGATATTGGTATGCTTGCATGATTTTGAAGTTTACTATATTTATTGTTTGAAATTCTTAGTAAATCCAAAAGTGCATCTTGAATCATAACTGTTGCGTAGAATATCAAGCTTCTTTAATTAGGAAGAGGGCTGTACTGTTATACAATATTTTGATATTTTGACTTAAAATCTTAACGATTGCTATTGTATAAAGTAGACTTACTATTATTATTTATTACAATACTTTTATTTTAGGATTCATGTGATACATAAAGCGGGTTAGAAAATCGTTAGAGCAGCTTTTCAGGAACAGCTGCTTATATGTTTAGTCCAGCTAGAAGATTTTGAAAATGAATTATGAAGTATGACAATCATTATCTTTGTCAAAACTGTTGATAGTTATAAATTACAAGAATGCACTGAACGCACTAGTGGCATAACCTTCTGTTTGAATGATTTGAAATGAACATTGGTATTCCAATTTAAAAAGGCTTAAATCAGCTGCAGTATCAGACCTCTTTTTAATGTGGGAAAGCTTCTGACATTTGCCATAATATTCTTAAAAACTTTGTTATCGAGATGTCTTAGGGAAAAAGCATGTGACGCACATTTATCTATTTTGATAATCCACCAAGTTTCAGAAATACCTGCTTAACCTAAGCCGTAAGAAAGTCCTGTTAATATGTACCATTGGTTATGTAATATAAAATTATGACAAATATATATATACAGCATCCTGTAAGCATTTTTATTTTTTTTATGAATACAACCTGCGTAAATGTCCAAGTTATTAAGTTTCTTGGTGGTTTTTAAATCATATAGTGTAGTAACACAAATAGTACTAGCTATGGTAAGTTAGTCAAAAAAAGTATTTTTCCAAGAATTTTCACAGCAAAGAAATGAAAGCAGTTAACTGCATTAGTAAACTAGGCTTCAAGCCTTTGTTTTGTGTTTGAAGAATGTACCAAGCAACACGTACCACGGATAAAAATAAATATCTCCTAACACAATGAAAATTAAAAAGACGTGTGAATATGAAGTAATAAATAATTTAACTAACAGAGCAACGTGGCAACTCATATTAAATCAAGTGTTTTCCGAGCAGTAATGTTTTTGGGCAGTTATTTTAATAACTAACGCTTGTAAGGAATTGTTTTTTCACTAGTAAAGTTTATTTAAGTGATGTTACCATTGTCAAATTGTCTTAGTATACCAGAGGCAAATCTATTATCGTAATCTTTAAGTTTACAGTAATATTCTGAATACATGTGTTCATCTTTTGTTTAATTTCAGAGCAGCAATCTTTTTAACTTGGTCTTCGTATCTAGGTACCAGGGAATGATAGAATTTATAGTAATTGAGTAACAGCCCTTCGTGCAAACTTTGGATTCATGGTATTCAAATTTTTTTTATTCCAACTGTACCTAGTATGTACTTTACAGGCATATTTTGACAACCAGTAACTGCATACAATTCGTCGTTATCTGCAATGTCATCAAGAATAGCTTGATTACCTCTCAAAAACTTGTTTCTGTGAACCATTTTATCTCCACATTTAATTTGCCACATGTATTTTACCTAAATGACTTATAATAGCGTATCTGACTAGATGAATTGGATCAAAATAAAATTAGCAATATTGATAGTATCTTTTTTCACTTGACAAGCACTACAAAAAAGTATGTTCACTAACGATTATTGGCTCACCAACTTATTTTACTGTACAATAGTAATCTTTTTTCAACAGTAAATCTTGATTCTGCATCTGTCTTACAAAAAGTACAAATACGATAATGTACTGCATTTAACTCACACTCAAAATTAAACGGTAACATATATTCACTGTGTACAAATATACAGTAATTACTTAATAAATTTCAATAATAATAAAACCAGATATTTTTATGGAAGTTACCAATATTTTTATGTGACTGTTGTGTAATGTTCGGTAGCACGCAATGATTTTTTGGAAAAAGTATGCATTACAATATCAGAAACTAATAAAGCGCACGTAATAGAAGTTTTGTTATTTAAAGGATCCTTTAAACTGAGTTCTTTCAAAAACAACTATGAGTAAAAGTACATGTGAACTACATACAAACATTTACTTTTGTTAATACTATATTGCCTTACGTCTAGTTCTGTCCTATGAGTATTACTTAAGGTACTGAGCACTTTAAAGAAAGAAGGGAAACAAGAAGGGGAAAGAGGCAACTAACAAAAGTTGCTTCATTTCGGCTCTATCGTATTATACTTATTCAATATTTAGAGAACGTTTTTTACATACATACATACTTATGAAAAGATGAATTGAAAAGAAGAACTGTTTTTACTATGTTTTTTTTTAAGACTTCAAAGAAGTCAAGCAATATTTAGTGTCAGACGTTATTAACCTGACAATACCATAGCTGTAACAGAGGCCAAGTTTACCCTGTATTACAGCAACGTGATGATTTCTACTATGCAGCAGTAGATATACCTACTCTGTATGTAGAGTATATAGAGTACTTTTAAGAGAGAAGCTACATTATATACATAGGTAGATTAACTGTGGCGAACAACTGTGCGCATGTAAGAGGGAGTGAGAAAGTTGAAGAGAGACAGACCAACAGATCCTGTGGGGCAGTCAGCGCTGGCTTGTACACGTACAAATAATGTATATTTATGTGCTTATGTGCATAGCAGAATTCGTTGGCTCACTGGCTTGCTCGCTCATTTTATGGGTTAACTCCCCATATAAGCCACGCCTAAGAAAGTTTTACTTCAAAAATTATAACATCACTTTGCTCAGAACGGTTTCAATAGTAACGGATGTTAAAAATCTATTCTAGGAAATCTTTATTCTTTATTTAATCTTGTAACATGATATGCTACAACACTTTTTGGTCGGCAAAGCATAAATACCATGAAATTAGCGTTAATTTGGTTAAATTACCATACAATATCAAAAAATACTAATGTGAAGCCTGACGAGAAAGAAAGTGCACAGTTATTTGGTGTTTTTCATTATTGTTTTAAAAGCGTAACTGTAGGTATTACTGGTGTTACTCCAGTCAGCGGCATTTCACTGAAACAATCTTAGAACTTGTAAATATTACTTACATATAATAAATTATATTCTTGTTTTACCTGTTACAGAGTTATTAGACTCTCCTAATTATAGAAAAATCTTAATATTATTTCATAAGTTATGCTTCCAACAACAAAATAGAAAATTTTAAATTATGTATATTAAAATCACTGTGTAGATAGTTAAACTTGTAATAAACATGAGCTGACTATCACTCTGTGTTTGTCTCTGTTAAGCTCTTACTATCTGCTTTATAGGTCGTATTAAGCTAACAGTATGATAACGTTAAACAAATAAAATAAAATCGTACTATAAGAGCCAATTTACTCCTATTTACGTTGAATTATTATTATTCTTTTTTTTTATAGTTCATATTCCTCATAGAGAAAAAAGATCTCAGTTTTCTTTTTAATGTATGATTATACAAAACTAAATGGAATGTACTGTTGATACCAGTATCAATAATATCAACTTACGTTCATTCGTACTAAAAATGATAGCTTTCAAGTAAGTTATAATAATTAAACTGTTGTATATATACATTTATATTGGGGGTGATTTTGCCGCAAGTGGCTCAAAATGCATAGAAGAATCGTTAAAAAAAAGGTTTGTTGAAAAACTTTATTTTATAGTAGTTGTACTCCAAAAACTATCCCGACAAAATATCTAAAGTCATTACTTTACTGTAAAGTTTTTGGGTCAAGAGATATACGGTATTTTGTATAAGTCAGTTTAAGTCAATTTTCGAAAGAATATGTCGGCTTCTGATAAGTGTAGCTGAGCTGTTTGTATAGGTAAAGTGTTCTTACTTGCATTAAATAAAAGTTAAGATTAAGCCATATCAATTGAAGGTAAATTTTGTTTTATACAGTACCTCTGTTTAAACAAGAGTACTAAAAAACGCTGAAAATAAGATATCGTAGATTATTTTCGGTTATTTTTAATTTAAGAAAACGTCCTTATAAATCTTATGAAGTGACACTTAAATTAGTATATTTTTCTTTTAATCGATGAGGCTTCGTTTCAGCAGTATTTCAGCCTAGTTTGAATTATTTCAAAAAGTGTACCCTTTTGCTACAAGCGTTAAAGGTGGAATTGACATTTGTCGATGTATTTCACAAAAAAAGTCGAATTAGACTAAACGCCGAGATACGTGTCTTATGTTTTATCCTATCAATATGGGGGACGGAAGTGACCAAAATTTGTGTACGCACGATAATTGAAAATTAAAATATATGTCAATTAAAGAGACAGCAACTTTTGATAGCTTTGGCTTGTGCATTTGTTATGCTTTGACGTGATACTGAAAAAGTAACTTTAAAATAGTGTTACAAAATGAAGCCACGTGGTTCTCAAAGTGATTTTCGTGATAACCAACATCTCCGCTTACATCGTGAGACATTTAAAATTTGGTTAAAGTTTTTGCTAATAAACTTGAAACTACGGTTGTTATAGCATAAATGTAACATGTAACATCTAGACATGACAATGGACGTGCGACAACATGAATGAAAAGCTTTTTTTTCTTAGTAGAAGGTGTAAAATGAAGATTGAGACTGTATACGGAAGTAATTTTTTGACGAAGTTCTTCTAATTTACTTATTGAGGAGTCAATAGATCATTCAAAAAGTTTTTTTTTTCTAAATTTAATACTTTTAACATAACCTTACAAAAGTTAAGTGCAGAGGGATAATACCTGAATCGCTGTTGACTAATAGAAAATCTGCTGAAGTTAAGGGTTGATGTCTACAGAATAAGTTCTTTTATTTTAAAGTATTAAGCTCATAGATCTTAAAAAAAAATGTTAAAGTTCTGTCACACCCTGTTAAAATAGGTTTTAAAGCTTAGTTTACAAAGATTTCGTTAGCAATAAGAGATAAGCTAAAAAAAAGAAATTCTACCGTGTAGAGAATAAAAATTTCTATTAAGTTTGTACTTTACTTTCATTGGGATTAGCATAAAATTTTGAAATGAAATTAAATTAAGTTATTATTATTTTATGCCATGAAAGTGAGTGTTTCGAACAGAACAGAATTTATTTGAGTGCCAAGGGCGATAAGCATCTGTATATCAGAGAGAGAGAGAGAGAGACAAAGAGCGTAGAAACAAGCTAAATATTTATAAAATTACGCATTGCCTTGTCAAATACTATAGTAATAGTAGAGATAAAACAACTTTTTTTTAAAATTTGGAATTTTATTAGGAACTTTGTTAGGCTGACGCGAATACATACAACTCTAATGCATATATCTGTCATTTGGTTTTATACAAGAAAACAGATTAAGTTAGCAATGTTGTCATCAACTGTAAGGAATTATATGTTTTTAAGCTTATGATATACTTTTTTTGTAATAGTTAAGTACTCAACCGTTTGATATAACTTTAAGCAAAATAATTAATGTTTGGCTATAAAAAGAAATACTTTTATAACTTTTAGGTGAAAAATGATAAGATCACTATACTTAAAATATTTTTTTTTGTGGCATTAAACTTTTGAGAACATTAGGTATGTTTTTTTTGATAGGCAAATAAATATAAGCTTACAAAATTATTGCTACCAACAAAGAAATTATTGTTCGAAAACAATACATACAAATTTGACCTCGGCTTATTTATAACATTCATTAAACTATTACTTTCAACAATGTTTTTTGACCTCTTCTCAATACCTACCTAATAGAAGTCAAATCTTTAGTTGGTTTTAAAAGCAGCAAGTTATGTAAAAGGTCAAAATTCGTTTTTGCTTACATAACCAGAGGTCCTATGAAGGACTGGCTTTTAGCTATACAAGTAGTAGTTATATACATCTCGGGCTACCACTGAAGGCTTACAGAAAATAAAAATAAAGCAAAGACAATTATATGTGAAGTTGAACAAATACGATGCCTCAGCCGTAGAGTTGTAGTCCCATCAATCTTAGATAGGTGACCATTCTAGTATCGCCGTTTTGCCTCTGCTGTTCGCTTGGTAGATTGATTGACTGTTTTTCTGTTCCTTCTACATCGTGAGCAAGAGATGTGCCAAATTTCTACCCCTTTGTCTAAGTCTATAGCTTGGACACCAGGTTAGAAATAAGGCAGATACACTGGGCTGTTTCAGATCAGGTTTTTCCTGCAGAAGATTTTCCGGGGTTTTCCTGATCCACATGACAATTGTCATGGGTAAATGAAGAGCAGTTGTAAGGGCTCTACCCCTTCCAATCCCATCCCAATTACTTCTCAATACTAAGTGCGAAGTACTCTTAGTAGTGCCTCTACAAGAGAGCTAGAGGTAAAATCACTATAATAAAAAAATTTTAAAAAAATGTTTAGTTGGAGCTATACAAACGCAATCCAAAGCTCAGGTTCAGTCTTTCACTCAACTGCAGGGGTTCTTCATTACCTTCGACATCATTGCTAGCTGGCTAGCCCTGTGGCCCGACTGAGATGCCCAGATCTTCTTTGTTTTTACTCGTTTCCATTTGCATAGTACGTACTAAGCATCGAAAATTGTAGAGTTTTTTTTTAAAGTGCTGGCGTCCTCATGACAAGTGGTTTGTATTTTACTTCTTTGATGCCACGTTTATTAATAATTTTAAAATACAGGCGAGTATTCTGAGGTCACCTAGAGCTTCTGTTTAATATCATTTGTTGGAATAAAAAATACAAACAGGCAACCCTAGATTCCCCAAGGCACCTCTCTTGGTATTATTCATTTAGTTAGTTTAAATAGTAAAACTGCAATCCTATCTCTTTAGCTTATTCACGTATTTTATGTACTTACAAATATACATGGAAACATATATTTTTATTATAAATTTGGGTGTATAAGAACTGGATGTACAGCAAAATGATGGATTTTGTACGAAAATTGAAAAAGGGTTATAACGGTCTTAGGCCAACACTTACGTCAGATAAATATCTAATTATCACTTGAAAAAAGGGTTATAAAGGAGAAAATGAAGGCAGAATCGAGGAGAAATTAGGCAGCAAAATCTACTTTCTTTATTTTTTGCAATGTTTCACTGCAGTAAGTAATGTATACTCATTAAAAAAATTTTGTTACAACTATGCGATGATTGCAACTGTGGCATACATTATCTTGATTTAGAGCTGTCAATCAAAAATTTTATTTTTCGAAATCACTTCATTATATTCCAAAAATGCGACTATTTCTAATAGTCCCGTATAATTTGGAAGGATCTTCGTAGTCTTCGTGAAGAAGAAATGTTTATAAAACTTTAAGAGAATTACAGATGTATCGAAATCACTTATCGGAAATGAAGTTTGCATGGCAAAATATATTCAATAAAATATTATCTTTAAATCGTAATAAAGAAGGCTGCGTGAAATTAACCGGCCCCTATGTGTATATATATATATGATTTCTGGCTCACTTAAACAATACTTAAAATAAATATCAATTATTGTTGTTGCATAAACAAATCTATTGCATCTAAAATCGAGTATTCTGAAGGAACCCAGAGAGCAGTGCAGCTATCAAAAAAAACTGTTCTCATGGGTAGTGGAGCATTTGAAAAATGCGGATTTGTTAAAGACTTCGTAAATCACCTAGTAGTGTATCTGGAAGTCATATTTTTCTACCTACATAAGATTTCAACGATTGTGTTAGTAGGTACGCAGACGAAATCTGTGTGAGTTTTGACTGTTATCTAATTTTTTTACCTGAAGTTATAGCTGTTTATTCACGGAAATTCAGATTTCTGGAAAATTTCGTCCATAAGTTAGTTAAATAAAACTATTTTTAATTTTGCTGCCATCATAAAATTTATTAAGTAATCTAAGTAAGTTTTCAGACATGAGCTGTGTGAGTTTGGACAGTAACACTATAGTTTGAATCAAGTTATAGACGTTTTTCACAAAAATTTTAATTTTTTTAAAGATTATGTCTATTTATTTATTTAATAAGATTGTTATTAACTTTTTTACATATGTGAAACTTATAAAATAAAGTTGGTTGACACGCAGAGATAAGCTGGTAAGGCTTTAATAGTAATTAAAGTTATAAAAATTTTGTTTGAATTATGGTAAAATACGTTTTATCACGAAAATCGGTTTTCTTGAAGATTTCGTCTATTTATTTATTTAATAAAATAAGTATCGACTTTTCTGCCAACCTAAATGAAATGAAACAGTGTATAAGGCTATAAAAAGATTATCTGTGTTAGCTTTTACAGTAATCTAATTTCTTAAATTGGAATTACAGACGGTATTTGATAAAAAATTATATTTTATAGAAAATTTTGTCTATTTATTGAGTAAGATTATTATTAATTTCTGTTCTGACGTAATACTAATACATTATAGACAGGTACAAATATATTATCTAAGAAAGTTTTGACAGTATTCTTATAGTTAGAATTGAGGTTATAAACGGTTTTTACGAAAATCTTGATTTTTTCGAAAATTTGATCTATTTGTTTATTTTTGAAAATTATTGAAATTTGGTCTGCTGACAGAAATTTAATAATAATATGTAGCTTGCTACACAAAAATGAATTCTGATGATTCTTGCAGTAATTTTTTTTGTTACGTTCATACTAACTTTTTTGCCGAGATGAAACGCATAAGATTGTGTAAATAGGTACGCAGAAGTAAGCTGTACTAGTTTACTTGGAAATCCTAGAACCTGGAAGAAAATTGTGAGAGACCTATAAATAGAACCCGATTTTTTCTGGGCATTTTTGATTGTTCATTTATTAAATCTCATTGTTTATAAATCTCATACGTCCTTGACATTAAATAGTTATAGGTAGTTTGTATGGATAATACAGAAAAACTTACTTATTCTTAATCTTTATATTGTTTGAAAAAAATTATTGAAGGGTGCTCCATATATTACGTTGGCTCATGCGTCGGCTAGCTTCAGCTTCACGTTACAGTATGCATGAAAAATATCTTACATTTTAAAGGAAATCTGCTCTGAAATCTCTATATAGTATCTGAATAACTGATCATAAGGAAACAGGAACTGTTCTTAATATTGGGGTAAAACACTTAATTTTAACTAGTCATTTATCCATGGCTATATGCGTATGCTACGCGGACATGTTCGCAAACTCGAAAATATGAGGGTCATCGAGTTCAGGACGTTTATCATACATTTTTCTGATAGATATTGTTAAAACGTATTCTCGTCAGACCGTTTATTGTATATTTAATTTTTCAAAAAGCGTAAAAGCGTGTTTATAGATATATACATACAATCAACATAATTGCTAGAATTGCTGCATGTTAACGCTCCCTTCACCTCTCTAAACTTTCTCCCTGCTAACTACGAAGAACGTCCTCGAGTATCACTGAATATAATACTCGCACCTGACATTACCTTTGTTTGTACGCCTTTGTAACACTTAACCACATACTTTTAGTTTTCCGAGTTCACGAGTATATATATTAACTAAGGAAAAAAATATCTTATCTCCAGAAATACTCGGAAAACGTTATATTTGAAATTTATCACAACTAACGTCCTCTCAAATATTTATTCAAAAATAATATGAAAGATTGTCTTATTTTAAAACAGTATTAAATTAGTCGTAAGTTTTAATCAACTGTATGCATAAATATTAAAATTATCTTATAAACATAAGATTTGAAACAAGAGTTTGAGGTTTTTTTATTTAAATATAGGTGAAAATCTGCTATTATCGAACAGGGTTTTTATATTTAATGTAATTGAAAGCAATCGTAATTTAGATACTGGCAAAATAAAAATTAGAAATAATTACGCGTTAACCATAGAAAATAACACCCAATACTATACAATAAAGTAGTCAGCAAACAAACAAGCAACAACAGTTTTGATTGTAAATTAAAAATTCAATAAAAACCAAAAAATTTTTCACTAAGGTCAATTACACTGGGCTACATTAATGCTATTAGATTATACATAACAAATTATAATGTTCACATAATAATAAAACTTTTCAAGGATTACATTGTATCTAAAACTATTATTAAATAAAAAGTTGAAGTACTTAAACCTTTAATCAATTGAATTTAACTTTTTTTGATAAGTACATTATTTCTTACGTAAGTAAGCGCCAAAGATAATATCTGAACTGCTTTATACTTTTAAATAATAATTAGATTCGTTTCTGGGTGGGTAAGCGACAGCAATAAGTACATTAACTGTTGTTTTTGTTTTATGTAATAACTGCATCAGTTCTTAGGTAAGAAAGTACCAGAGATAAGAAGCCTCACTATTTTTTGTAATGTATGATATTTAAATATATTTTCTGGGCGAGGAAGCGTCAATTATAAATAGATAATCTGTCTTTTTAGTTTAAGGTTAGTAAATCAATTACTAACTAACTAAGGGCCAGATAACCCAAACTGTTGTTATGTTTTGTATAATTCTTAGGCAAGTTAGCACTGGTGGCTGGTGAGGGGTAACCAATCTTACTTCTAGATCTTTATGACAATTTAATAAATTCTTAGAGTAGTAAGCGTTAATAATTAGTATAAAAAACGTTTATTCGCCAAAGACTTAATTTATTTACAAAACAAAACTGAAAACTAGTAAGACTTATTATTTTTGGCAATTACTGGTACAAAAATAATTACTAGCATTTTATAATAATTTTGCGTTCTTATTGAAATTGTAAGAGTGATTATTAGTATTTTTCAGCTTTTTAGTGTGTTCTCTTTATAGTACATCAAAAATTAAAGATATGTGCGAAAATTTCATATTTTTGTGTGTATTAAAAAAAAATTTCTTATTTAAAAGTTTATGTTGAGTAAATGACTTTTATTGTTATTGACACTAGCGACCAACAATTATTACTAACAACAAAGATGGAAATCAAAAAAAAGAAGTTAAATAATAACGGTTTTTTTTCAAAACGTTTTTTTCTCTTTTTATTCTTTGTCGTTAGCATGTTTTTGATAATCTTATTTTATTATAAACCTCAGTATTGTGAGGAAATGGGATGTTCTTTGTTACTATTCAAAGATAGTACGTACCGATGTTAGTGTAAAATAGAACGTTTTTCAATACCACTGTGAAATATGACTTTTTTAAGATTTATATTTGAGATAGGACGGTTGTAAGGAAATTTTTGAAATGTGATATTTTTTATTATTAAAGTGTGGTTGGTCATTCTTTTACTTAACTGGAAATATGTTTGTATTCTATGCATAACTANAAAATATTAATGCAAACGTTATTTTAAAACAATTAGACTTAGAACCCAACAAAAAAAGGAATTAGGGCATGGAGCGCATGGGGAAGCAAAGCCCCACAAGTATGTATATATATATACCAGTGGGGCCTACGCCCCCCTGCGCGCTCTGCACGCCAACCCCCCAACTTCCAAATATAGTGCATCAATACAAAGCAGTATCAATACAAAGTACAATTAGTAGTTACGTAGATGCTCGATATGTAAGTCCATTGGAAGCAGCTTGGAGACTTCAAGAATATCCAATTCGTGGTAGAAGTCATACAGTTGTAAATCTAGCTGTTCATCTTGAAAATAAACAAAAATTCATATTTGAAGGAAATAATATCAAAAATGTAATAAAAAATTATTAAACACCCCTTACAGCTTAGTTTGAATTTAATAAAGTAGATGATTTTGCAAAATCGCTAAAATATGTTTACATTCCAGAACATTACATTTTTGACAATAAACTTAAAATTTGGAAAAAAAGGAAAGTTACACTGAAGTTTTAAATCATAGATCTTCTTGGTCTTAGGTGGAAAACCAGTTATCTATTATGGTTCCATAACTCTTAAAAAATATTTTTAAATTACAAAAATTCGGAAAACGCATTGATTCTAGCTAATGTTACAGAAAACAATATTCCTAACATACAGCAGTGTCACGTGGGAATGACATCGGTGAGGAGGTGCTTCGCGTGAATAACCCACAAATGTTATATCAAGAGACTTATTCAAGATGCCGAAATTAAAGGCAAAGTAGCGCGTGTGCTTGTTCTGCCCCATCTCCTTTGTTTGCCTGACTGCCCTACTGCTGCCCGAGTACCGCGATTAGAGTCCGACTGCCGATTGCTGAGAGCCGTGACTAGAGTCTCGCTGGGCCTTATATAACGTCGTCCCCTTCCAGTCGATGGTCTCTTGCTGAGATCGCCTCGCTGTTGTCAAGGGGGGTCAGTAATCGATCTTAGTTGTCCTGCTAAGATTTTTGCTTTCGATACAGCTGTTATGCTTTCTCCAGTAGGTATATCATGCCTCGACTGGCAAAATATATTATATCAGTTGCTTTTCTAAATTTTTTTGCGAGCTCTTTGGCTATTTTTTTAAATTTTTTTATCATGCCTGACACCTTATCCTTTCCTGTTATTAAGTCGGCAAATATTTTTAACCCTTCTTTTATTATTTTTCCTGCTTTTGCTTTAAAATTTTTAATATTTTGTATTTCTTTTTCATGGTTCCTGAACGTTGTGACTGTTACTTGTTCCGTTAGGTGTTTGTTTGTGTCAAATGGGGTAGAAGGTTTTGAAACTATTGATTCCTGTATTTTTTACTTCCTTCACTTCCCGTCCTTGAATCACTTGCACGGCTGCGGTTCGGCTATGAATTCCCTGGCGCACTACTGCTTTATATGCCTCTTGCGCATTTCCTTCTGCTTGTAAAACTTCGATTGTGTCCTGATTTATTCTTTCCCTATATTCCGTCTCTTTCCTTAGTGTTACTGTGCATTTTCAGCTAGCCTGCCTCTGTGCCTGTAAAAACTGCCTTGACTCCTGCATTAGTTGATTTCAATCTATAGACCATATAACTCTCTACGTTGATGTGGCAGAATGGATCGGGCCCAAGTCCTTCTCCTATCATTCCCGGATTTTTTTCAATTAACTCTGTCTCCCCTATTTGCTTTTTCTTTTGTGCAGCTTCCGCCCTAAACCAAAAAAAAATGGATACCTTTCTTTATTCTTTTCGCGTTTGCCCTCTTTGCAAATCATTACTTTTTTCCCTTTTCTTTTCTCATATGGAGGGAAAAGAAAAAAAACATTTAATTGTAAGCATAACCCGTGCGCGGTTCCTAGTTACCCTCCCTGAATCGTGATATCCCGTACAGGCAATGACAAACGTTGAAACAATTGTTTTACTTTGCGAAAAGGCTGTACACTGTAAGTTAAGCCGGGAGTATGGCTCTACCCTTACGTATCATGGTGCTTGTGCGCTGCTTAAAACCATATACGACATGCCAAGATGTTTATCGCATTATTGTACGGTTGAAACCAGAGGACACATAATCACTTGTGACTTTAAGTCCTACGACGCTGTTTACATTTAACATTTTCACGACAATTTTCACGAATGGAAAGAAAATTCTTTTTTTTTTTTTTTTTTTTTTAGTACACTTACTTGTCTCTGTTAAATGGGTACGGTTCGTCGTAAGTACATGAAATATGAGATTCGTTGTCGTTTCTTTATGTGAACAGTACAACGTCAGTATAAGAAATGTTCAAGGAACACGTCAGCGTATACTGCCTTTAATGGTTATTATAAACAGATTGCTGTGTTCCCTTTCCTCTAGACCCATGTTCAATGCTGCGTGTTGTTTATAACAGAAAGGAGCATATAGTGTCGCGGATTTTGTGGCTGACCTGCCCTTTTTCCTTCTCTCTTTTTTTTGGTATCTTATTACTTTCCATGCTAGCCCTCTCTTTTACATTTTCCGAGAGAGGTGGAATGTAAAGATCGTTGGATATTTCGGTTTTTACTTTTTCTGTCACTGCTTACCCTGACTTTGTTGTCCTTAGTTCATCTCAGTACTTCCTGATTTCCTTTACGTGTCGAGTATCCAGTGGTTGTTAGTTTTTGGTGCTCGTTAGTTTTCGGTGTCCGTTCCACTTTTATTTGTTGCATTAACCGTACTCTTTCTTCTTTTCTAAACAGTCAATTTCTTCTTTATTTTTTTCTTTGTTTTATTCTTTTTTTTGTTTTTATTCCTTTTTATTATTGTTATGGCGTTGTTCACAAGTGCGTCCGAGTTTGTTCGCTAGCTGCGGGATTTCGTGAGCTTGTCTCACGATGGTACCCGCAGCCCAGGGTTTGCTGCTACTGACGGCAGCATTTGTGCTTTGCTGGACAGGGCCGTCATGGAGAAGGTGTTGCTTTGCCGGGAGTGTTTCCACGTAAGTATTTTTTTTTGTCTTCTTCCTATCTTTATCCTTTATTCCCCGTACATAGTCATATGTATGTATGTATGTGTGTTTATATATATATATATATATATACATTCCTTGATTTTTTCCCTTAGTCTATTTCTTTGTATGTCTGCCGGTGGGTGCCATCGGTGAACTGTACCCGAGGGGTGCAGTTTGTGGTCCTTGAAGGGCCAACCACACGGGCCCTGATCATCTGCCTGACTCACGGACCGGTAAGTATCTTGCTAGCCTGTATATTTTTTCTTATTTATTTATCTCTTTATATGTATATACTAGTGAGAGCGCGCGGTGGCTCGGTCGGCTAGGTCGTGGATTGGCACGCGGGAGACCGTAGTTCAATTCCCGGCCAGTGCGACATTGTCGGGCAAGTACCTCTGTGAATTTCACATGTGCTTTTTCACCACGCAATGCTCCTCGAGGAGGGTTTAGGCGACCTTCTCGCAGCAAAAATTGCCTAATTCCCCCTACCCCCCCTCCCAATAATGGGAGGCCTCCCATCCCTTTCCTTGTCCCTTTCCCAAGTGCTAAGTGCCCATAGTAGTGCCCTTAATAAAAGGAGCCGGACGTAGAGCACTATAATATAAAAAAAAAAAAAAAAAATGTATATACTAGTGGGGCTCACGCCCCCCTGCGTGCTCTGCACGCCAACCCCCCAACTTCCAAATATAGTGCATCAATACAAAGCAGTATCAATACAAAGTACAATTAGTAGTTACGTAGATGCTCGATATGTAAGTCCATTGGAAGCAGCTTGGAGACTTCAAGAATATCCAATTCGTGGTAGAAGTCATACAGTTGTAAATCTAGCTGTTCATCTTGAAAATAAACAAAAATTCATATTTGAAGGAAATAATATCAAAAATGTAATAAAAAATTATTAAACACCCCTTACAGCTTAGTTTGAATTTAATAAAGTAGATGATTTTGCAAAATCGCTAAAATATGTTTACATTCCAGAACATTACATTTTTGACAATAAACTTAAAATTTGGAAAAAAAGGAAAGTTACACTGAAAAATATTGCTATAGGTAGATTAAACATAGTATCTCCAAAAAATCATGAACGCTTTTTTTTTAAAACTTATTTTAAATAAATTACATGGAGCTGCATCGTTTGAAGACGTTAAAAAACATAATGGAATAACATACAAAAATTTCAGGGATTCTGCAATTGCAATAGGTTTAATAGAACATGATTCTAAAATCGACAATGTTTTTCAAGAAGCCATAACAATTATGTTTCCATACCAGTTAAGACAATTTTTTGCTTGATTTTTGATTTCAGAAAACATTCAAGGAGATAACATATGGAATGAATATTAAAAATATTTTACGGAAGACTTCGATAATGATAATAATAGTTGTGCTCTTCTACATTTTAATCAAATTTTGGTATCAGAAGGTAAATCATGTGAGTCTTTTAGTTTACCGACACCAACCATTAGCAACTATATAAATGATTGCAATATTGAGGAAATATCTTTCAGTAAAAAAATGTTCAATATAATGTACACAAATTTAAATGAAGATCAAAGAAAAATTTTCAAAACTATTTGTGAACAAGATGAAAAAGTATATTTCATAGATGTTCCTGGTGGATCCGGAAAAATCTACTTTTATAAGACACTCATTTATTACTTTTTGCCTAGAGCTAAAATATTTTGTCAATGGCTTAGACAGGAATTGTATCTGTACCACTACCAAAAGGTATGACCCGTCATAGAACTTTCCGGTTACTTCTAGACTTATATAATATTGAAAGTGTATTTTTAGAATTTGAAACTGAAAAAAAAAAAATTAAGGGAAGTTGATTTAATAATATGGGACGAGGCTTCTATGATTTCGAAAAAAGGTCTATAATTCGTTGATAGTACGTTAAAAGACTTGTGTAATACAAAACTTTGCTTTGGTAATAAATTGATAGTATTAGAAGGAGCTTTTCGACAAATCCTTTCAGTTATAAAATACGTTAACAGAACGACGATAATAGAAGAAACTATTAAATCATCATTTCTATGGAAGTATTTCAAAATTCTAAGATTACAAAATAATATTCGTTCTAGTGATGAAGAATTTTCACAATTATTGTTAAGAATTAGAGAAGGGGACATAGAAACATTTAACATTCCTTAATTCTCGATAACAGATGATGTCTGCACTTAAATAATGAATAGTTACAACATTTGTTTTGGTTATAACGGAATACTAACTTCACATAATGAATGAACTTTTTTTTTAAACAATAAAATTTCAAGTAAATTAAATGGAGAGACAAAAACTTTTTACAGCATCGATACTGCAACTTATAAAGGTGTTGATAAATCAGATAATAATATTTAAAAAATATTCCCGTAGAAATGCTTAGCAATATTCGTAAAGGCTAGCCACCTCATGAACTTAAATTAAAAAAAGGTACAATGGTAATGTTAATTCAAAATTTAAGTTTATCGGATGGATTATGTAACGGTACACGATTGCGAATTACTAAATTGTTGAAGTATAACATAGAAGGTGAAATAGTTACGGGAAAAAAAATTGGTAATAAAGTTTTTTTTTCTGAAATTACATTAAATACTGAAAGTACTTTATTTTTACCTTTTATTTTATGTAGAAAACAATTCCCATTAGTTGTAGCATTTGCTATGACTAGAAAAAAGTCTCAAGATCTAAGTTTTGATAATGTGGGATTATACTTAAAAAAACCTTTATTTTCTCATGGTCAATTAAACGTGGCTTTATTAAGATGCAAAAATAAAAACAAAATTTTTGTTCAAGTCGATAGAGAAAGCAGTTAAGAGATAAAAAATATAGTTTGAAAGAAATTTTTGAATATAATAATGTATCTAATATTCATAACATGATTTCATTATTGTTTTTTTATGTATAGGTAAAATTAATTTATTAACAATACATATAATAAATGTATATCGTGTTTATCTATTGTACTAATTTCAGCATTAATTTAAAACAAAATAGAAATGGACGTAAGTCTTCATGGTTTTATCAAGCTTTATGACTCATATTTATGAGATGACTCATAAAGTGATGCGAAACTTTCATTGTTTATATTAATAATACTCTAAATTTAACTGAAGTTTATATACGTAAAAAGAAAAATTGTGTAATAAAGGACTATATAAGTAATGATGAAATAATTATTATGCGCACCTATGTATGTGTATATATTATTTGGTTTCAAAATATTGTTAACTCCATATAAATTGGTTTTTAAACGTACTTAGTTGTGTAAATAATGATGTTTTGCGCAAGAACCCCCTATAAATCAATTTATGACTGTTAATTTCTTCTTGACGATGAAACAAATCATGGCAATAAGACAGTTTTGTCCAAAGATAGGTAAAGACGGTATGATCACGGTCAGGTTCCAAAAAGTGGTGTGGGGAGGCGGTGGGGGCCATGAAAAAATTCGTGGGGGTCAGTGGGAGGGCCATAGGGGGTAGGTGGGATAATGTGGGATGTTTTGAGAAAAAATACTATACAATGTGTCAATGTGATTTGGTAGGAATGTTGTAATAGACTTTAACACATTGACAGGGCTGGCAAAATGCAACGTTACAAAATGCTTACAAAAAAAGTCAGCCCATAAAAAACTTTATGCTTACAAAGAAACCAAGGGATCCAGTAAATCGAAATACAATTAATTGTATTTAATGTAAGCTGATTATAGTATTGTGCAGTAATCTGTAACTATTTGATTAAATATTAAAACATACATTGTTGTTATCCCATGAAGCCATACGTGGTTAAACCTCCTGGCTTGAATAACGACTTATACCATACTTTTATACTATTCATATAATCAAAAATGTAATAAAAAATTATTAAACACCCCTTACAGCTTAGTTTGAATTTAATAAAGTAGATGATTTTGCAAAATCGCTAAAATATGTTTACATTCCAGAACATTACATTTTTGACAATAAACTTAAAATTTAGAAAAAAAGGAAAGTTACACTGAAAAATATTGCTATAGGTAGATTAAACATAGTATCTCCAAAAGATCATAAACGCTTTTTTTTAAAACTTATTTTNGGCGGGGGGCAAATTGGGGGCGGTGGGGGGTTTGTGTGGAATGCCCCACTCAGTTAACTATATAATATCGGAAGATATTTGGTTGTATAATTTCCTTCATTTTTTTTCTGTGCTGTAGTTGAGGACACGGTTGATAGTCGATCCATACGACTGTTTTGCCCTGTCCCCTCCTCAGCAACAGCCCGGGCGGCCTTCCAACGTGGTACCTCTCCCGGTGCCAAGGTATAAGTACCGTGGGGGCGTGGTCCACTTCGATAAGTACTGTCCGTCCGGGCAGTTGTTTGTGGCCCTGTTCCAGGACTGTCCGTGAGGGTCATCATTCTATTCCTCAGGTCGGGTGGTGCGAGCCCGCTGCGATGTCCTGGAGTCGGGTACATCGTACACCGTCGTCCTGGATTATACGTGCCACGGCTTTTTCCTCACCCTGGTGGTTAATGTGGCAGCTAAGGATTTGGCAGGTTTCCCGTTGGAAGGGCAGCCTTGTGTAAGGGTAAGTACCATGCACAATCACTATCTGTTGGCTCACGTCCATTACCGTTGTTGTTTTTTTTTTTATTTTCTTTTCCGTTGGTTCAACCGGTTGGAAGCGAGCACTTTGCCGTTGTTTACGAGGCAGCGGTATCTGCGTCCTGCCTACATTGTCGCGGTGTCGTTGCATCTCAGACAGCGGTATCTGATCCTTGCCCCACTCCATAAATAAAAGGGGTGCAGGTTGCCCCTGCTGTGCTTCGGGCTCGTGGGTGGAATCGGGGGTGAGAGTGGGATGGGGAGCGGGAACGGAAACCCGTAATTAAGGTTTGGGATCTGTGAAAGATGCCGGTCATGTAAAAAAAAGAGGAGCAACAGCAGTTGCAATATTTTGTTAACTGGTAAAAAAATTAAAGAAAAATCCCACAACTTACGGCTTTCGAGTCTTATTGTGCTGCCCCTCTGTTTTTTTTTTTTTTTTCTTCAAAGCGTTCTGTTACATACTTTCCTTTTTGTTTCAAACAACTTATATATTCATTTTAACAGGGCAAGCACTTTAGTCTATTATCCTTTTTTTTCGCTTACATTGTACATGTTCTTTGTTCCTATATTTATATATGTTTAACGTGCCCTATGTACAGCAGTCATTGGTTCGCTATTATTTGCGTATTTGTTATGTATCAAAAAATTTCTTTCCGCCTGCGCAGTTAAAAAAAATTATTTCTTCACTCATCATTCTAAGCCCCTTCTGTCGTTAACAAATTTACGTATTCAGGTAGTGCCATACGCCCCACTTTTGTTTACACGCGTAATTTGATATATTGATGCCCTGTGTTGATATTATAATAGTTATTATATATGTTTTTTTTCCCAATAATATTGCTCTTATCATTGCCTGCGTAGTTTGCTGCATCCAGCCTTGCAAGTTTATCCATTCTTTTTTTTATAAAATAAGTGCCTCGGCTCAATAATAAATGTTCCGGCTGCCCAAAAAACGCTACAAACTTATTTGCTATCGCTCTTACCGTTTCTTCGGCTGTTTCTCTCTTTACAGGTGTGAGTACCATAAATTTGGTTAGTTAGTCTGGTATAGATAAAATATGTGTATACTGATTTGCTGAAGGCTTACTGATGGGCCCGTAGAAGTCTATAGAAATTTTTTCGAACGGTCTACTCGGTGTGTTTGTGATAAGCATGCCTTGTTTTGTTTTAATTTGGACAAGTTTTTTCGTTTGGCATGTTGTAAATCTTAAGATGACTTGTCTCACATCTGGGTGCATGTTTCTTCAGTAGTAGTCTTTGGCGATCCTGATATATGTCTGTATGTTTGGTCTCTGTTTGACGGTGGGTATGTATACCTCTTTGCAAACTATTGGTTTATCTGTTGTCGTCTTTATTCGGTGTTTCACAAGACGCGTTGCTTTCAGGGGTTCTCCGTTAAGGCCCAATACGTCGGGGTTTGACTTGATCAGTCTTCTGACATGCTCTATTTCTTAATTGTTGCAACCGGCTGTGTATACGAGTTGCATTATTCTATCCACCCGTTTCTGTTTCCCTAGCTCCTCCTCATCTCTCACAAAATTTTTTGCTTCTCCTTTATCATCGTTTTTTTCTCCATGAAATAACATTATCACTGCTTCCTCCAATTTTTTAACATTGTTTCCTTTGAAGTCTGAGAGCTTCCGGTAAATTTTTTCGTAATCTAGCAGCTCCATTTCCAGAACAGGCACATATTTTATCTTATCACTCATATAAATACATTCTGCAACTATTTTCCCGTTAATATTTCTTGCTATAAACTTCCCAATTAACATAACCTCTTATATCTCTTGGAGAAGTATCCAGCCATTTTTTGCTTTATTTCTACCATTTTTACTCGCACATAAATAATTTGTTTCGATTTTGCAGGAATTTTGAAACACTCTGACTTTACCATTGTTATCTCTACATCTTCTTATTTAATCATATTCTCAGCAGCGCTTATCTGACCCCAACATCGCTTAAAAGTGTCCCACCCTATGACTCCTTCCGCATCAATAGGAAAGTCACGGGAAACATCATGTAATGTGCACTCTAGCCCTTGTAGCTGAGCCTGTACTGTGCCCAATGTTTTGCGTGCTCCGTAAGTCATGCCGATAATAGCCACTCAATACCTACTGTCTGTAAGCGTGTCTGTGCTAAAAAAATTTTCCTTTATAATCCAAATTTCTGCGCCTGTATCCGCATAAAAAGTCGCCTTTCCCTTCTTTAACTGTGGTACCCATAACTGGACCGATGGTGGCATATGCCCTGTTCTCGCCAGTTGTATGGTTTTTCTGGGAAGCTGCTCTATTTATTCGTCACATTCTGAGAGCTTGAGTTCGTCATTCTCTATACATATGTGTCTGGCACCTTTATCCGATTACTCTTTCTGCGGGCCCTCGTGCCTTTCCTCGTGAGTCTGCCCCCCTGTTGTGTAGAATTGTCTTTGCACTCTGCAGTGTTGTATCCTATATTTCCCCACACTGCGTAAATACTTGGACTGTTGATGCGTGATTCTGCCTCCACTAATCTTTGCTCCGTCCCTTGCGGCCTCTCTCTCACATCTTTTCTTTCACCAGACACGCTTCTCTATGATTCTTTTTTTAATTCATGTTCGACATTTGGGGACCACGCCGAACATCTTGCGAGTTTAAAACTGCTGGTGGGTTTTTTCTGCTGTCAGGAGCGTATGTGCTGTTTCCCCGCTGCTGTGGGCCTCTATACTGTGGCAGCCCGTTCCTAACTAAATCTCTATTATAGTCGTCCCTGGTACCCTGATTGTCATAGCCGTTTTCATAACTGTCAAATGTATCCCGGCTGTCATTATTATACGAATCACCATAGCTGCGGTTGCCATAATAATTATAACCCCTGGGATTGTAGTTATTGTACCTGTTATTGTAATTATTCCTATCATTATAATTTATATTTCTATTGTAATTAAAATTTCTGTTCTTTTCATTATTGCAAATGTTGTTTCTGTAATTGTAGTAGTTATTCCTGTTGTAGTAGGTATTATTCCTGTTATAAGACTTGGTTGGGCCATTGTTATAGCCCCTGTTATAGTTATTATCAATATTATTGTTAGCATGGTCATTTCCATTCTCATAATTGTAAGCATTGCTGTTGGTATTAGTATTATCCATGGGTTGATTATGCCTCTCGCTTCGCTGTCTTTCCTCCTCCTTCCTGTCTTGCTCACGCGAGCGGCAGCCTTTCGCATAGTGTCCCGGTCTCTGACAATAATTGCAGTTTTCCTTTAGTTCTCTCTGGTTATATCTTAGCATTTTTATGTCATTTATCACCGCTAACAGTTTTCAGCATTTTTCGACTGACTGCCCGGTTTGGCCGTCGCAGTATATACAGCGCTTACGTTTGCTGCTGCTGCTGCTCCTTGTGCCACATTGGTGGTTTCTGTTGTTCTTTTTCCTAAATTTTCCAGATTTACTATTGGCCCCCACTTGGTTGTTGCTTTATTGTGTGCGGGCAGTGTACGTAATAGTATCGCATGCCGTAAGCTAAGATCGCTCTTTATTTTTAGCTCCTCTATAATTGCTTCGCAGAGGGTCCTTGGGTTTAAACATGTAATTTTACATCTATGTCTTGGATGCAGGCCATATGTTAATTGTTTTACTGCCACAGCCTCTGCACTTTCTTCCAGTATCTGCTTCTAAATAGTGAGTAGGCTTAGATGATAATCATGGAGCATCGTCAGCCTATTATACAATCCCTGTACTCTTCCACCGTAATCCTCTATCGATTCTCGGTTTCGCTGTCTAATTATCTCTAGCTGTGCCATTAGCGTCTCTGAATTATTTATGCTCCCATATCTCCTTGCAAGTTTCCGAAAAAATTCCTTCACTGTTATGAATTGAACCAGTCTGGGCGCAAAATGTTCAGCCACTTTTCCCTTTAGTCTGCTCGCAAGTGTGCCGAAAAAAAATAATTCATTTTCTGGGCCCACCCCTTCCGCAGTCATCTTTACCATCCTTTTAAATATTGGCAGGTTGATTGGGTCTTCATCAAAGAACGGGATATCACTTGCCAAATGACAGAGCGTGGGCAGAATGTTCAGTTGCGCGTTCTGCGGTCTGCGTGGATGGTCCTGATTGTGTGTAGCTTGTATGTATTTTATGTGTTGGGCCCTGGTAGGTGCTAAATCACCCCATGTTCTATTTTTACTTCCTTCAGAATCGACTTGATTTGCGTAATTATTATTTGGTGGCGGTACTGTTATAATAAATGCAGCTTCCTTCATTCTTCCGAGTTCCTTGCTCATATTTTTTATTCTGTCCCACAGCCATTAACTGTATAAGTCTCTTATCGCGGCGTTACTTGATCATTTATATTCGTAACCAGATGCAACCGAGACCAGCCACTCTGATTTTCCTGGTATGCCCCCTTGTGTCGATAGCATTCCGAATTTGTTTCTTTGAGCTCCACGTATTTCCTCAGCTCTTCTCGTATTTTGCTCGCTGACTCATCCACTCAAAAAAAGACCCACTTCTTTGTTCACACATCCTGAATTTTCGTCTGTGTCACAAGATATATTCCTGTAATCCCCATGTGTCGGTGATGAATTTCAGATGGTTTCTGTGACCACCTTGTGCAGGACCTTCACCTCCTCTGCTTTCTTTAGCTTCGCTCTGATTCTTGAAAATATCCCCATTACTATAGCCTTAGTCTTTTCGTTTAGGGCGTAAAGTTTTTCACACCCTTCTGGTACGAGCTCCAATTCTAACATTTGCTCTGTCATATTTTCTTTTTGCCGTTTTCTACTGGCCCCTGGCATGCCCATGTCAGCTATCATATCATTACCTGGGCCTTCGTTGTCACCTTACAGCTCGTTAATAAAGTCACTGAACTGAGTCATTTTCCTTTCTACTTCTTATATCTATATATGTGTCCTCTTCGTATTTCCTTTCTTCATTGTAGTGAATCTTGTTTACTTTTTTAGCTGTAGGGCTGTATTTCATAACCTACGTGGCAGCTCAATAATAATTTGACGAATAAAAACGTAAGTGGCAAGATAAGACGGTAAAAGAGCGGCGATCGTCTTTCTCTGGACTTTTCCTTTTTATCGCTATATTTTTGTTTGGTGGTAATTAGGGGGAACTATTCTTTTGGGGCTGTCTGTTGTTTATTTTTGTTAAAAAGATAATAATAATAAAGATAGTTATAAATTCCTCAACCAAAATAGGTATAAGTGATTAATTACGGATGTTCCCTGTGTCTGTACCAGGCGTACTAATAAAATCTCTTTGTTTCCCGTTTGTTATTTAAAAATTTGTCTAGTTAACTGTATATTTAAGGCTGCTATCCTACGTGATTTTTGTTTTAAGTCTCGAAAGAAAAACCACTTAAAAAAGAGTAGCCAGTGAGATAATAAATATATACATTAAAATTAAAAATTTTCCCAGACCCTATTATTTTCTAATAAGTGCCTCGAAAGTAAGGAAAAAAAAAATTTCACTACAAATTTACTTACGTGCACGTCGCTATGCACACCAATAAAAATGAGGCTTTGGAGACCATTTCCCTCGCCTTTTGTCTGCTTGGTCCTATGATTATCAGCAATGAGTACCCTAGTCCTACTGGCTTCCGGGCTGCTGTCAACGCTGCTCGTCAATCGGTCTTGTTGCTTCTAGTTGGACCCTTGGCTTCTTGATTTTAAATTGTCATATTCTCGCGGCACTTCACTATATGTGCTTCTTGGCGGAATTTTTTTGAGACGCGTAAAATAAAAAAAAAATTCTGATTCTCACCAAACCCCACACCTAGCACCAAAACTGTCACGTGGGAATGATATCAGTGAGGAAGTGCGTCGCGAGAATGACCAACAATTGTTATATCAAGAGCTTTATTCAAGATGCCGAAATTGAAGGCAAAGTAGCGCGTGTCTTTGGTCTGCCCGATCTCCTTTGTTCACCTGACTGCCCGACTGCTGCCCAAGGGCCACGATGAGACTCCGACTGCCGAGTGCCGAGATCCACGACTAGAGTCTCGCTGGGCTTTATATAACCTCGTCCCCTTCCTGTTGGATGGTCTCTTGCTGAGATCGCCTCGCTGTTGTCAAAGGGGTCAGTATGATATGCCCTGCATATCGTACGTAACAGCAGTTTGTAAAATCAGAGGTTTATAAAAGTAACATTTCAGAGAGTGCAAATTTGCAAAGTAATCACGGATGTTACTTGAATTTCCCGGAAAATTTTGAATTAAACATTGAAGATGAAGCAATGCTAAATAACATTATCAGCTTGTGTAAAAGTACACTTATTTATTAATCAAATGTACAAACAGACACAGCTGATGTAAATGAAAATTTTTAAGCAGTTTTCGAGAATTCTATTACCCTATCTGAATTCGAGGCATTGCAAACGCAGTCAACGTTAATTAAAATCTTGTTACAAACACTTAACAATAACACGGCCAGGAAAGAAGAAGGTTTACGTTACAGTGGAACGTTACAATTATTTTCAGCTAATATCTATTTGATATAAGGCCCTATTTCATACGAAACTTTGCATGCCAATTTATCCATACCATCGTTATTCTCCGTTAATATATATGTCTCACATAGTGCACAATTGATACTCGAAAGTGCATGCCATTTCACCCATTTAAGGACGTATAAAAGAAAGAAACTCACCAAATCACATTTGGCTTAGCAAAGACGCAATTAGAACTACCAACACACTTACGTACGAACCTAGAACGAATCAACTCATTGGATCTGTCCTATCGGTAGATGACAATAGTATGCCAGTCACTTATTTTTTTGTGGCTTTATCAGCTAAGAAAATAGTGGAGCATTCTATGAATAATGAAGTGTCAACGTTGCTATACGTGTTTATGGTACAACTCTTACAATAAGATGCGCCATCATTCTCAATTTGCATATTTGAAACTCGAAATTTATTTGATGCAACATTTATGTTCTAAGACGTTAAAACTTCATGGTTGAGGGGCTGCAACGAGACAGAATTAACATGCACGGATTCTCTTCAGACAAAGATTCTCGTTTAAGGCCATGCGTCTTAAGAGTAAGCTTGGTACTGCAAATTCCGATGTTGATTTAAATTTTCCCGTTATCGAAGGATTCTACGCCAAAATCTCACCAAGCCTGCTTAAAAAAGACAAAATGAGTTTTGCTTTTGTAGTAAGGATATCTTTGTGGAACGTGGTAAAATTATTACAGCAATATGTACCAGACTCCAAAGCAACAAAAACAATTTTGCACCTAACTTCTTACATCTTACACGCTTATCTTTCATTAGATATGAGTGCAAGTGAGAGAATATACTGTATTTCTTATGCTCCTTTTTCTTAAGATTGTGGCACAAATGGTAAGACAAGCATGAAATTCATATAACAGCAGACAATCTTACTTCAATGAATATTTACGTTTGCATTGAACTGAATGCACATGGCTTATTAAATAAGGTTTTTAATTAAATTAAATCCACGTTTGAATTAAATTGACACTTTTATGCCATTTATGTTCAGTAGTCAGGCGTGTTAAGGACTTTTCAGAAGCCTGCGCACCATAAGTATGACTTTTTCTACTGTTGTTGATTGCTCGCTTCCTGAAATAATGCATAAAATTTTGAGAATGGAAATTATTAATGACATATGTTACATGCACATCATTTGAAGTACAGAAAGCAAAATAAACGTACAATTAAACAAGAAGCTGATAAAAAAACTCAGACTTGAATATTCCAACAATAAAAAAAATCTTATGTAGCTAAGCGACATGTTTTTAGAGCTATCAGTACTTTAGTTATGGAAGTTAATTTTGAAGAATCTAACAAAATATATGTAAAAATGCTTGCAAATAAAAACTTTTCAGTTGCACCTGATAAAACAAAAGATGATAATGAAGGAATTATTCAAATAGAAGCTTACACTGTGATAATAAGAAGGTATACATGATGATGATAAGAATAGAATTAGTGTAAACCAGTTACATGATGATTTGGCAGTATTGAGTAAATGTCCAGATCTCAAGTTAAAAGACTTCTCTTGATTTTATAATTTTAGAATAATGCCTCCCCTTTTCCGTTTGTTCCTAATTCTAAAGGTAAAAATGTCATCGTAAGAAAGTCTCCCACTAGTTGGTATTTAAAAGAAAAAAAAATGGGTGAATTAAGCAGTGACTGACTTGAATGAGTAAAAGATATCAAAATAAAACTGAAAAAAAGCAATTGAAAAACACAGTTCAAGCGAATAAACTGATTTCTATCAGTGATTAGTGTTTGTTATAAATACCGCAAAAATAAAAATATTTAATCTGGTTGATACTTTCATTTGCATATCTGGAAAAAAAAAACGTGAAAAAGTATGTCACACAAGAATGATAATGTTTATGTGAAAAATAATTAAACAAATATTGGTGCGTTATGTTCTTGGTATTCGGTATCAAATGGAAAATTGACTCTACAAAACGTAAGCGTTTATAGCTCCCTGGAAGTATCTTATTATTAGCTAACGCTTGCTCCATCAACTCTCAATGGAGGTAACTATTTTCTACAAATAGATGTGTATAAAATTATTTAAAAGTACTTGTACATGTACACTTTGTCGTAAAATGCTTTGACAACGTATTTTACAAAAAATATATTTTAACTGATGTAATAATATTTAATTCTGTGAATTTTTCTCCAATAATCATATTGAACAAAAAAAATGTACTTTTTTACGAATTTTCAGGCATAACTTTTATATATGTGTGGTACTTCATCACGTCAATGTGTGCAAATATAAATATGTAACGTTTGTATGCTTGTGATTTTAGTACACTCTTACATACATAAACAGCTTCACAAAAAAAAATAAACAAATAATATTCATACGTAATGGCTTTATTTACTAAATTTTGAAGAGTTTTTTTTTTAATTAATTTTTTTTTTTTTTTTATTAACATTATTAAGAACTACGACCCATGTACCTTACTTTGAAGTATTATCCTGAATCCATAATGCTATAGTGGTTGGCATATTATAAAAATAATATAGAATTTAGCGGTTATCAATGACAATTATACAGCAATGGGGATCTTATTTTCAATGGTTTTTGAACCAGCGGAACTGCATAGTTAGAAATATGCGCATGAGAAATTAATTTTGCAAAGGTGCAAACCAAGTTAATAAAAGTCAGGTCTTAAGCTAATGACCATGTGTTTCCAAGCCTCACAGTTACACGAGCTATATCATAATATTATAGACTATTATGATATCATAGCAACTTTTCTTAATGTTAATAAAATACAATTATAATTTTATACGTATACTTATCAGTCGAGAAAAACACTATTTCTTGAAGGAAATGGTACTTATTTTGCTGGATCCACCCATATGTATGTTTATTATTGACTAACCAAATTTAGTTTACCTTGTTGTTTCATAAGTGCTGAAGTACACTTTCACCTTCCTGCGCTTACCTCCAACGGTAAGAAAGTAAAGTGCAAATTAACCAGGTACCTCCTCGTTCCTTACATGCATTCCGTGCTTGTTCCTACTCCAAGTTCTATTCCCTTCATAGTTCCTTCGTACGTTGAAGAAATGTTATTGTTATGACCACGGTTGTGACACCTAAGCAAGATAACTGCACATTGTTTGGAAAACAATACTAGGAAAAGTATAAATTTTGGAAACGAATACAAATACGGCAATGAATCCTACGCAACAACTCATTTAATATCGTATTTGTAGGTAAGTTAACATACAATTATTAGGTAAAGTATGTTAACATCTCTTGTACTTTTTCCATTTTCTGTCATAAATTAAGAACAAAACATGTATACTGCACAATGTCTGGCTTCTTCAAGGAATTTGTAATTAACTCTGAGAAGTGTATCAAACGGTATTAAATAAAAATTCATTTAAACCACTGAACAGTGGGTGCGCGGGTACCCCCGTAAGAAGTTATACTTATATAAAATAATATGGCAGCATATATACTTATAAATATAAGTTTTTCTTCCATGAAACGATACTGTGTATGAAGTTGAGTCAATTACCCTTGGAATAAGTAAACCTACGTTAGTTAGGTGTGGTTTCAATAAGTATTTAAATTTTTCGTAACTAAACAACTATTAAAAGTTTACATAACGGGACAATACAATACAAACAATATTAAGGCTGGCTAGTACAAGACTGCGCACGGTCATCGAATCTTCCAGTATTTTTAAAACAACTTTCTACTGTCTACGCTGATTCCATCTGTAATGTCATTCACATACTTATCACATATGCTAACACACTTATTCCTAGTCTATGTTTAATATCTTCAACATAATTTAATCTTAAAAATTAAGACAAACCATCCTGTCGTACCGTCTACTTCGATGGCATAGTAGTACATGGCAGTGAATCTCCTTTCAGAACGTTGATCACACGTAGACTTTTTTGACTGATATTATTCAAGCATGAACGGTATACTAAAAATGTTACAAGAAATACCCTAAAAATTGGAGATCGTTTAACTGTACCCTCTTTTACATGTTTAATTTAAAAAATTTGCAATTGAACATGTAACCTTCCAAGAAAATCCCTCAAAATTGCATTTATAATATCTGATAACATCCCCTATTTTTGTTTGTATGAAGGATCACTCTTACATTAACCTGTTCTATTTTAAAATGGATCTATAACTTTTTTTTTTTTAATTGCTTAACACAAAGAATACGGGGTCAAATATGCGTAAAACCGTGTGTGTGGGTTCAACCATATGAGAAAAATAACTTATAGCGTTGCTGCATATATTTCGACTTTTCCCACCTCTATGAATTTCATTTTCAATCACAAAGAAAAAACTGTGAAAGAAGAAAACGCAATAAAAATCAATCATTGCATTTATTTAGTACGGAAATATTCTTTTTTCAAATTACGTAAATCCTGAAAAAATATAAAAATGTATCAACAGTATTTTCGTTATTTTAAAAGTAACAAACTAATCATATGTAAATGAATATTTACTAATACATATAAAAGCTGCTCTGATAATACATATACTTATTTTTAAATTAAAAAAAAACATGAACCAAGAAATGTATACTTTATTAAATAACTTCCTCATTTAAAATTAAATAGAACCAAATAAATAAATACACAATAAATAAAAATAAGTATTGAAAATAAGTTACGAACTGCAAGATAAAGTAAAACAATCGGTCTTCCATTCTCGGGCTCAAACATAGCAAAGTGTGTAAGGAGGTCACCTAGTGTGCAAATGGAAAAAGGTTCAAATCTTTTTTAAACCTGTTTTTTTTCTTTTTTTTTCTTAGAAATTGTTTACAAGACAAAATAAGTAAAATCCAGAATGTGTGGTACGGCGTGGAGTGGTGTGGTTCGATGATGTAAGGTTATGTAGGAGGACCGCAAGTACACGAAGAGGGGTGGGGTGGGACGAAGGGGGAGAGTCAAGCAAAACTTACTTTCGTTACATGTTCCTCAAGGTCACTAATCTGAAATCGTTGATTTACTAAGGCAGAACGCGGCAACGGAAAAATGAGAAAAAAATAAAGTCCTAGATAAAGTCAACACGCAGCGCATGCAGGTTATGTATTGGGATCTTACGACTTCACGTAACCAGATAACATAAAATGTACTCTTTTTGCATAGAAGGCCAGATCGAACGATTTTGCGTTCGGAGCTTTTTTACTTGATATTTTAGTTATGCCCCTGATAAGGAAGGCAGCAAAAGGTTGCGTATACACGCTGCGGAAATTTATGCGACGGAACTTTAGCGTCGGTACATCAGAGCAAATATCTCACAAACGATTATTTCTGTTCCACACGGTGAAGGACTCCTCGTTTACATGAAGCGGAAAATTCTGTGACGAAAATTTCATGCACAAATCAGAGCACAGCTTTTTCAATAGATTCTTCGAAAGCTCCACGCTGATTAGCTCATGAAGCTTCCATTGCGAAGTTTTTCGTTTCATGTAAACGAAGGGTCTCTCGACCTCAGAATTTTGCCAGAAATATCGTCGTCTGCATATATTTTATATATCTGTATCGCACAACTGTGCAACTGAAAAAGCCAAAATGAATTAAAAAACAGGATTACCTTTGCAGATACTAAGACAATTCAAAATTTACAAGAGACCAATGCACTCACACATTTTCACAGACTTCTTGATGCATACAATCTGAGAAATTTTTTTGATAAGAGTCAAGTCACTGGTTGTGTAATAGTTAAAAACAATTAAATATTAAGAACACACGAGTTAACTATTTATAGGTTATATAGGTAATAAATTCCGTAACAGAAATTACCTCAAGTGTACCAGAAAATTTGTTGCAGAGCAGAGAAATCATCGCTGGTAAGAATAGATTTGCTCTGATGTACTGACACCAGAGTTCCGTTGCGTAAATTTCCGCAGCGTGTATACGCAGCCTTAGTGTTGGAGATAACTGGGTAACTTACCCATCTACGCCGATAACTGTTACCTTCCGAGTAGGACGAGAGAATACCTTTTCATCACATGTCTGTATATTACTAATTTTTAATGCGAAACTATTGTATTACATGTCCAAACTATAATAAATTGATAAAATATCGGTAATGATAGTATAAAAAAAAATCTCCTTAATTTTTTTTTCACTATGCGTATAAAGAGCTTACGCAGGAGCACTTGTGTCAATTCGAAAATATTCCGTGTTACCGTCGTAGAATTTTTGGCTCCATGGTAAAACTTTTGCTTTTATGCTCAAAGTTTTTGGCTTCAATGCATTTCTTCCACTTTTTTTTATTTACTTTTTTTCTACTAAAGCGGACAAAATATTACTACTTTTCTTTATTGTCAATACAGTTTGAAAATGACACACCAATACGACAAATTCGAAAATTTTACTTTGATTACGTTTAAAAAAAAGAGCATGTTAAATGCAACTATAATTTAACAAATTTAAAATAAGACAGCTTATATTTTAAACGGCAGGGATAGTATTGACATAATAGCTAATAAAAAGTCAAGTCTGAATAGCTCTTGTTTAATTGGACTACGCTGTTAATTTTTGTTGCTTTCATAGAAACATAAAAAATAAAGTATCCTGTTTAAAGTATTCATAAAAGAGTAAGTAAATACTTTTTTTATAATAATGTTGCAATCTCGTATCATCTAAAAAGATTTTTTAAAAAAGCTTTTTTAAAATGCAGGGAACTATGTTCTCGTTTTAGCAAATATCTATAACTACTTTCTCTAAAAAGTATCTTAAAGCTAATTTTTAATTGTTTATGTTAACGAGAAACTCTATTCATATGTTAATAGCAAACATGAACTATTATTACCTCCCACTTGCATCAGTAGTTTAAGTAACCGTCAGTAATATTTAGTTCATTTAAAAGCAAGAATCATTAACATTTTTTTAATGTTTCTTTATCTATAACAATAATAGTAAAACATGCAGAAGTGGAAAATTAAATAAGACAATAGAAAATAATAAATGAGTGTTAGTATTTTTCATTCATATATCATAGTTTTTATCTAAGCATGATATTAGTGACTTCTTGAAAAAGAAAGTAATACGTCCTCCCTTAGAAAATCGATGTAAAACCTCGTATAAACTGAATCCTGATAAAATAATTTATCAGTTATAATATTTTATCAAAACGGGTAATTATATAGAACAAACAGTTTTCTTATGCTGTTTAATGAATGGACGCAGCATCTACCGTAGTTGACACAAATTAATTAATACGCAAGACTTGTTCCTTGCGTTTGTCACGTTTATTTTTTGGTTATTAAACTTATGCAATTGGTTTCCAGAATTTTGAAAAATTACAGAGAACTTATTTTAAAATAAATGAGACTTTCACTAGGCATCCTTAAATATAAAAAAACGAATAATTTTATTTATAATGATGTTAAACTCATCCATCAGTAGAATCCAGAAAAAGAAGTAGAACCAATTATGTATGAAAAACCGGACAAAAATATTTTGTTCGTCATACACAATGTTAAATACAATTAATTCTTTGTTTCTAAATTCTTACTTAAATGTAAAAAAAAATCGAGCAATAACTCTAGGGTCAATGATATAAGTATGATCTAAGAAGCAAACTAAATGTATAATGTGCTGCTTGCCATTTGTTAACACTTTTCTTGCTAGTAAAGTGAATATGGTGTCATATAATAAATGATATTTTATTTACTATTAAGAAAATGATAGTTGCTAAAAGTCCAAAAATGTTTTATAACAAATTTTAATATGATTCTTGTTAAAAAGGTGCAAAACGATAGTTCATAAGATCGCTAGAATGCAAAAATGTATGACGAAAGCGTAAGAAGCTACAAGCATTTACATTTAAAAATAAAAGCGAGAATTTCAGAAAATTTATCGATTTATTAAAATAAAAATGTCATTAAGCACTAAAGGTATATCATACACTTTTAAGATTTTATGGACAGGTATCCATATACAATTTTAAATTAGCAATGACGATGAAGTGTTATCTATTAGCGCCAACGTACTTTTTGGTATGTTCAAAAATAGGTCTGCGGTACACGTTGTTGCTTGGAAAACCGTAAATGTTAAGAGTTGGCTTTAATTTTCGTGTTCTATCTGTACGTTTTGGCTTCTTACAAGAAAATCAGAAAATGAAATGAATTATTACTTATTTAAGTACATCATTCTTAGTTTTAAATTATGTCTGTCTGTCTTTGTAAAGCAAAGTTTTATTGAATAGAGTTAGATCACATATTTATTTCAAATATCAGTGGCAAAGATTTTACAAAAATTACAAGAACTATGTAACAAGCTACAGTAGTTTTTTCTCAAGCTTTTGTACAATATTACCGAGAACGTCAATTGTTATTTTGCGTAGAGGGCAGATAAGTAGCACCTGTCCGACTGTCAGCACAAAGTAATGCCACAAAACGTAAAGCCATGCATCAGAGATAATAAATGGTACCATCGCCATGGTCAGATGTGCACCCGTGGCGAACATTAGTTTTTCTTTTAAGGACACAATAAACGTCCTAAATGTCCAAATGTCTAAAGAAATAAGGACACTTACGACGAGTGTGCATCTAACTAGCACAATCTTAAAGGACCTGCAATAAACCTTTAGCAAATTCATCGGGCCTTGTGATCACAATGATTAAGGTGCTGCACTCATGATAAAATCTACCAATAGCCCACAACAAACTTTGTCTCGAATGTTGTGATATGCAGAGAAAAGTAGTTTACGTAACAAGTACCGATGAGATGATTTCCCGCAAGGGTAATAATAAATGCTAAAATAAGTAGTTGGAATGTGTCTAATTTCAAAAGGCATTATATGAGTCATGATCTAAATATGGAAATAAAACAGAAATACCATAGAAGTAAATAATAGTATTATTAAAAATCAGGTAGAAAATTTAAAAACAATGAAAAATAGCACAGATATAAATAAACTACATGCGAGGAAAAAAGTTGTAATAAAAGGGTTAAAAAAATAACAAGTGATTCCAAAAGTGATTCTGAAGTTGGATCGAATTTTTATAACTCAAAAACTTCTTCTGAGGAAAAATTGACGAAATTCAAAAAAAAATTGATGATGCAATGGAGAATTAAAAAAAAAATCTGTTGACAAAATTAGAAAATTTTAATGAGTATTAGTCTTTTTATGAGTAGTTATGAGCATTTATTAATGAAGGGTAATACATAAAGAAAAATAAAAAGTAACTTGTGTCAAAATATGTTAACTTATCATTTAAATATATGTTAAATCTATCAGTAGAGTAATATTTTATGTATACTTACGTAAATAAAAAAAAAGTCAACGAATTTAAAATTTTTGTTATAAAAACATTATGAAAGAATATAGCTTTTATTTTTATACATTTATGGATGATTCTGCAATAAGTAGCCAATTTCGTGTCCAGAGCTCACGCTACTACAAAAAACTGAAATTGAATACTCAACTCGCGATAAGTAATGTTAAAAGTGTTGAACTTTTTTGGAAAACATTTTCAAGCAGATACATTGACTCCTCGAAGAAATAAACAAGAGAATATAGTCAAAAAGTCACTTTTATACCCTGTTCCAATCTTGATTTCGCACTTAAAAGCTTCTACATGCGAGAAATAAGCTTTTCTGCCATGTTCGCGCACACACATTATTTAGTTATACATGTCGTAGGTTACATTCATGTCATAACAACATTTATTTTTAATCAATAAGCAAAAGTTTTATGTAAATTTCACATTTGACATTTCAAATTGGGACATTTCCCACGATTAAAATCGAAATGTCAGTTATAGTGGAAATCACTTCGAAAACCACACTGTTGCATCTGGTAATACAATTTCTTAGTTACTTTTTTAGTCGCACATTATGACAAAACAACCGCACAAGCCGATGCTGTCAAAAATTTCAATCTCTTTAATTGACACACTTCTTAATTCTTAATTTTCGTGTGTACAAAAATTGGTTATTTCCGTTTCCCCCTGGCTCCAGCACTGTTACTTATACAGGTAAGGAAAATTTTTTTGTTGTACTTTTTGTTAGGGACAGATGTTTTGTTAGAGGAATCATTATGTTAAGTCTACGAACCACAGTAATACTTCAAAGCTGGAAATATCACTTCCGTAGCCCCCAATACTAAGTGTCTCTTTTTCCAGCTTTTATACATCAGAACTGTATAAAACTTTATCTCCAGTAACGTTGAAATAAAATATGAGATCCGTATCTTAGTGTATGGTCTAATAGACCTTTTTTGGTAAGATACATCGATGAACATCGATTTCACTTTCAACACTAGTGGCGAAGAAGTACACTACTTTATATGGTCCAAAATAGGCTTAAATAATATAATTGCTGTTGTAACTCTCTGTTAATTAAAAAAAATTGTTGAATTTAGTGCCACCAATCAAAAGTTTAAGGATTTTTTTTTTTCGAGTAAGTTTTGATCCTAGGTTTGATTCATTCTGAGCTAGAATATTTTAACTATACAGCCTAGCTGCACGCATCAGAAGCCTCTTTTTTTTAAATTTACTAAAATTGACTCATACGAAAGATGTTGTGAATTGTATCTGTAGTACAACTACGATAAAGAATAATTTTGTCAACAAACATTTTCTGTTAACGATTTCTTAAGGTATTTTGAGCCATTTACGGCGAAATTACCAACATACATTATTAAGTAATAATGAAAAAAAAAATTATGTATTTTATCATTCTTTTACCTTCCTTAAATAAAAAGCAAAATTTTTTTCATTTTTATTTTTTAGTAGCAGCAATGCTATTTTGTCTATAATAACAAGTAGTTTATGTATTTCAATAAAAAGATGATAACATTTTTTCATAATAATGTATTAACATGCAGCATATTTAAAAAAAGTTTCTTTGCTCATATTTTTGCTTCTATTGTTGCTGTATACATTTTATGACTGTAAATATTTTAGTCACCAAAGTTCCTACAGATAAGATACTTACTTACATTTTCATTGGCAAAATGCGAATAACATGCATTAAGATATTCAAAATCTTGAAAGTTACGTAAAAGAAAATATATTGAATGAATTTTCAAAATGCACTGGAATTAATAAGCACTCTGCTAACTTAATAAGAGCCATTTTGCCACATTTTTAAAAATTTTTTATCAACAAAACTTAACAAGACAGAGTAAAAATGTTTCTAAAACTAATAACAGAATACTTAAAAAATACATCGTAAGTTTTTCAAGTTTAAATGTATCTGAATTCAGCTGTAGCTGCAAAAACGTTTTTTTCATGTAACTTAGCTATATCGTGATAGAATATCTTTTTTATTTAAATCATGTATGTTTTTTACGGCAAAAAAGTGACATTGGTATTAAAAAGTGAAATAATATGGCAAACGTTTGAGAGAAGATAAACAAGTTTCTCCTTAAAAATTAATATACAAAAAATTAAGCAATACTTTGCAAATCTGCAAAACGGTTTTTGTAAAGTTAGTTAACAGGTGTAAGTTCTTAATGTGACATCAAAAATCATTGAGCTGATTTTGTTTTATGTGACTTTTTTGCAACTTTAATATTGTAAACAATTAACAAGTACAAAAATAACTAATTTACAGAAGTATGATGATAAAAAGATTGGCGATTGTAAAATGCCGCAAGCAGCAGTAAAAGCAAACATATGATTGATAAAACTTAAAGAAAAGCTAATTTCTTATTAACTGCTTAATAAACAAATTTTCTCGGATTTTGATGATATCCAAACTACTATTTTTATATTCCTAGCAAAGTTTTGCATATGAATCACTCAAAATTATTTTTTTTCTTTTGCAAGAGTTTGTTAGTTTTGTCGTATGTAATTGGGCTACGAGACATAGACTAAACTAAATTAAGTAAGAGAAAAAAATCTTTTTTAATAATAAACTGCTTTTGAAATCCATAAATTATTAGTACTTTTAAAATTTCTCTCAAATACATTATTAAATACTATAATTAGTTCAATAAACTAGGATTATTTAACAAATTTTTAAAAATATTTTTCGTGGTACATAGAATGTTGTTTGATAGCATAATAATGTTGTTTTATATAAAATTAATAGAGCTGTCATATTTTTGTCTCGTTTTTTAGAACCTTGACATTTGTTATTATATTTATTATTTAAATAAGATATGTATTCCTTCTGTTTTTAAAAAATTTCGTTAATAATTTGCATAGTTAAATGATGAACTTATACTTATTTAATATCTACTTCATCGCTCAACGTTAAGTACTATTAATAAAAATGTTTAATTATTGATTTATTTATTGATTGAAATATTTATTTTAGTCAGTAAGCTTAGTGGGTTCTGGCTCACCCCCCCCCCCAGGGGAGCTGTAGCGTAAGGATTCTGGCTCACCAAGAGAGAGAGCTGTAGCGCGAGGGTATAGGGCTCCATGGGTGAAGGGGGAGTGCCACAAGAGTGTGTGAGCCGAGCTATATTGAGTGAGCTTATCCACGCTCCTCTTTCCAATGTCAGATTGTACTCTAGACTCGCTTTGTGATGGGACCATTTACCTACACGCATGAAAATGCACACTCGTGTACGCACATGTGTGAGTGCTGATGCTAGATGGTATCTGGTTTACCCCCGCTCCGAGGAAGGGGATGATCCCATGTGTTGTACTTGCGAAGAGGCTTCCGCTTTGACCACTCACCTATACGCGCATGCTTGAAGATGCACATATTCGTATGTTCATGTGTTACTGCGTACTTGCCCACTTGCGGGAAACTTTTTTCTTGAGAGCGGACGCAAAGAGTTATGGTCAAGAAAATAAAATCAACAACTATATCATTACTGAAAGCATATCCCAATAACGTTGGCTTAATTATTGTAGATGCAATACCTTGTTAATGAATGGAGCAAGTTAATAAATTTAAGGTTCGAGATTAATATGATAATATGTAAATTGATTTTAATAATGACAAAAATTGTAATTACACACGAATATTTGTAGACAGTCCTAGCCAGGACTAATTGTTTTTTTTTTAAATATATGATATACATCTTTCGTTGGACGAAAGTGAATATTTTCAGAATTACAATTTCCCTTGACTTCTGATTGAGATGCCTCAACGTGCATTTCTATAAGAGTTTCTTGGCTACTTTTATCTTTCTTCTTCTTACTCAGGCTCTCATATTTTGGTTTGTTAAAGTATGGACCCATGTTTTTCGATGTTGACTGTTTAATCGTCACAGGATAACTGGATCTATATAAAAATTTTCATTAGCTTATAAGAAGACTTATTTCTTTGTACTACGCTGCAAGATGTACTTTAATTTTATTTATCTTATATTCTATGCTTTTTTTCGTTGCCTACAAACAGTCATCTTTTTTGGCACCAATATTATCATTATCGGTTTCAGATCCACTACGAGTATTAGCAGTATTAGATCTTTTTACAATATTTCAACTGAAGAGCATTGTAAACGTTTTCTGCTTATAATTATTAAGAGTGTCTATAAAACACTCCATATCTGATTTTATATCGCTTTTTACTAAAGAGCACAGAAATAATTTAATTTTATGAGCTTATTTTGAGTTATTTTGGCGCACATCCATAGGTAGGGTAGAAAAATTGTACGGGGGACGCACAATCCCATGACTTATCACTGTTATCATAAGAGACACAACATCCACTTCTTTAAGTAAAAACTGTCGAGAAGCGTGGAAGAAACCTTTAATCTCTATAACATAATCCGTGTATACATTCATTCTTTATTTTATAGCTTAAGAACTTCGAACTAACCATGATATAAGTGCGTATCCATCACATTTGATGCTGTGTGATAAACTAAGCAGTACTCTGCGCTGAAATTCACTTATATTCGTCCTACTCTGTGCTAGTGTATGTTTTATGAAAAATTAATCATTAGTTCCTAATACTTTCATCTAACGCAAGTTTTAGAAGAAGTTTAAGTAAATTATAACAATAATATGAACTCAATATATTTATTTATGATAATTATTTAAAAAATACAGTTTTATTCAGTTTTTATTATACATCATTTTTAGAATCAGTGACACCTTTCCACTCTATAGCAAAATAAAATTTTTTCGTTTGTTTGACATTGAGCGTGGCACACATAAACTTATACGCACCGCTATAATGAGGACATCTAGTTGCTAATGTTGGGACTTCAAACACTGGATAATCAACCATGTCATCAACTTAAAAATGAAACCCTTCGAACCACCTTTTATTTAACTCTCCAATTACAAAAATCTTCTTAGCATCTTTGAAATCTTCTCGTAGTACATTCACAACTTCTATTTAGTTAAAATTACTAGATGTCCAATCTTATCCATGATAGTAAGGCTCAAGCCATAAATTTTCACGTTTATACTTTTGACTCAACTTACTTCAAGGAAATAGTGATTCAACGTTCTCACTTACCGAAAGAACTGCTAATTCTTTTAACACGTAATAACTGCCAGGCTTTTTAAGGCCTTGCATGTCCACTACATACTTTATTATAGCATAGCAAAAACTGAGTTAAATAACTATTGTTGTTTCTTACATTCCCACTCACGGGATTTCACTCGACTATGCGATCATGTAGAATCAGACAATATACAGCTGTTACTTGCGGAAAATTATCGCTTGACTTGAATTCCAAGCACACATCAATTGGTGCTCTTTTCAAAGCTTGATTTGGTTTTGAACAGTCTATAACGACTAGCATTAGCAGTTTTCTAACTTTTACGATCCGTTTGAAAGTCTAAGACAACAAAATGCGGCTTTTCCAGTTAATTTGATGTTTTTACAGTCCAAGCATGTTTTATAGTTGTTGGAAGAAGGGGGTATTCATATAACTCCTAACTGCGAAAACTCATGAAAATTGGCTTATTTTTTGCAATGACATTAAGCAGGAGAATTTTGAGTCTGTCTAACGCACTTACGTACGGCATGAGCCATTCTATTTGCGTCAATGTAATTTTAAAATTTTCGTAAGCACAATTAGTCACTGCTTGTACGACTGCATTTAAGTTGATTCTCGATCTCGTGAGGAATAATTCATGCTTTGCATTAACTACAACTTAACGATAGTCCTCAGCAAAGCCAAGTATTATGCTAAAAGGTATAAGAATATCAAAATAACTTGCAGCATTCCCTCATTTTTTATTTCTGTTATATCTAGCCATCCTGCGTTTTCTAGCATTGAACTTTGACCTTTATTGTGTGTTATCCAACCTTTCATTAAAGTTGTTATACCAACTTTATTGTACTTGTCTAGTTCAATGGCATTAAGTTTTTAGCAAATTTCTTCAAACAAATGACAAATACAATTATTAATTAACTCAATTCACGTTACTGCAGTATTAGTGTTTAGTGTAATACATCCGCAAATATGTAGAGTGCTTTGTGAGTGTAAGAGTCATGATTCTTGATGTTAAATTGAGATGTGAATTTCATCACTGTTGTTAAATGCTGATAAAATGTAAGGCTGATGTGCATGAACTTCATAGAGTGCAATTGATTCGTTAAATGTGACACCTAACTGAGTGTTTGGAATATGTTTCTTTCGTCTTTAAAATAGCAGAGAAATAAGCAAAGAGACTTTAGCCAATGATCACTTTTAAGTTTAGGCTTTTTAAAAACTGTACGTTTTGACGTGTTAATGCTTTGGTTGCTCGTTAATAACTGATTTGTCTTTCCCATCTTGGTTTACTTGTATATCCTCTATAAAATTTTTTTTTTTCCTTCATGACATATTAAATACCCATTCGTTCAATGTAATTGTTTCACGTGGAGCCTTGTAATTTTTACTTTTCTTTAGAAATTTACTAATTTTTCTTCCTGATAAACGATCCAAACTTGAAGATGATATATTATCTCTACTGCAACGGGTAAGTAAATTATTTGTGTTGGAACTTCAATAATTTTATACCCAGGAGGAACTGCAGAAAAAAATTCATGAATTGTGTGAGCTTAATGTTAATTTATATATGCTCCCGTAGTAATGTTTCACTCTACTTAAAGTGCATTAACTTCAAAAACTGATACAGATTTATCTGACTCGTGAGTTTTATTTGATGTCAGTATGCGTTTTGTAAGATCTAAAACTGATCCTAACGAGTCTTTTTGTTGAAAATCAATAAGGTGGCTACACAGAATCATGCTGCAAAGCGTATTATTGCTTGGCTTTACACTTATCGAAATATCTTTGGTTGTTAATATGTCGATGAGAAAGTTTTTTTTATCTTGAATTTTATAGCTGCCCATTAGTTAAGTTACCACGTCTTCACCTACGTATACTTATTATTGCTCTCATTGAAATTAGGTATAGTATTAAATGTGAGTAACCCCCACCAAACCACGAAAGAATTCGTTGAAAAAATTCTACGCTGACGGAAAAATTAAATTTTTATTAAATGGTTGGGTTTCGACAATACCCACAATAGTTGAATTTTAAAAAATCTTAACCATGTAGCTGTGGTTTACTATCATCTCCGTGATTTTCTCGCATAAGAGAAAGCCTCCAGAAGCCACTTCATTTAAAGCTGTCAGATTGAACATCTGTCACAAAGAAGCACAAATTTGTTTACTAATTTTATTATTCATAAAAATAGTAAAAGTACGTAAAAAAATATGAGTATTAAGAAAACAAATTTACATTCACCTCAATATTGTGTTTCACCCTTTTTCTTAATGAGAGTTCCTCAAAATTGTCCATCTTCACCCTTGTTCTCTTGTGAGTTTTTTGTTGGACGACACCCTTTGCTATAAATACTAAACGATTGATTACTTGATGTTGCCATCCGGCAACTCTGATCAAACTGGTATGCAGTTGTTGTTGCAATATTTTATACGAGATTCCTACTACCACATGAGGTAGCTCTACTGTAGTCATCTCCCTCCCTTTTGTTTCTTTGTGACAAGTTACTTCTAGCCCGTTGTCGTCACCCTTTTGTTCTTCTCTATTACATTATTCATTTATTTCATGATTCTGGCTTCGTTCATTGTTTTGCATTTGATCATGGATACGCTTATTTTTCAGTTGCTCTGGATGTGAAGGTTTCTTTATTTCTTTTCGTGATGTCACCATGTTGCATTCCGTTCTCTCTCCTATAATAGATATTTCCCGTCCGTCCTCGACATTTTTTTTTCTTCGCCTCCATCTGCTGTGAATCTCGATTCTCTATTATTAATTTTATGGTCACTTGGTGATATATCAGCATGATTCTCATTTTTTGGACTTGTTGAGTTTTCTCTATCTTCCTTAGCTTTCTCTGCTTCTACCATTCCATCTCGCTGTTTTTGATTTACTTTATGATGCCCCCAGGGTAATGTGTTAGTGATATTGAAAAAAATGCATCGCTTATCATTACGAGAGCTAAGAGCTATTTTTTTTTGTTTTTCAGTATAAATCTTGTGCAGACAAGGTCTAATATTAATTTTCTCTCAATTTTAATGGATGTTTTCATCTCGTAGGCAATCAATGTAATCAGTCAAATCAATAGTGGCTTTGACAATATTGATCTTGACAGCCTTTAATTTTTTTATTATGTCTTGATTCTAAACAAGTATGCTGTACACTTTACTTCTGAGACCGACAACTTTCGTTATAATATAACCATTATGATCATCTTTCATAAGTCCTACGATTTTCTTATTTTTAAGCAGCATTTTATACTTCTTATCTTTGGGATAGTCAGATGCATCAAATTCCTGAATGTCAGTTCTCATCATTTCGTGTATATCATGGTTCTAAATTTTATATATTAAACTGTCTGTATCAGTATACAACAGTTTGCAAACATTTTTTAGTTTAGAAATCATATAGTCATAATGAAAGTGGTAAACAAGCGTTTTAGACAAGTCTAATACACTAAGGCAAATATATATGGGCTTTTTCATCGCTACTTTCAATCGTTGAAATTGAATCGCTACGAAATTTTCATCAAAAATATCACAGCTATAAAAGTTGGTCTTAGTATATATGCGCCTGCACTGTAACACCTATTTAAGTTGTCTAAAAGTTTAACATTGATTCGCTTTCTTTTATTCTCTATTGTCTTTTTAAAAATAGCATTATTAAAAAGTTTGAAAAGAATTTTTTTGAACTCATTTTTAGCTTTTTTTCTTTTATCAGTATTTAAATCTATGTACTCCTTGAGCCACTTACTGTTCTGAACCTGTGGAAGGCCAATAAATTTTTGTTACTCTTAATCCATGATTTCCAGCTTGCTTAAAAGCTTCACAGAGAAGTACATATTTATACTTTTTGTGTACTGTAATAATTAATATCTTCTGTTTTGAGTGACTCCAAAAAAAGCCCGTTCTTGCAACCTCGAGAATCGTCCCAAATTGTTTAACAAATCATTGTTTATCGTTTAAACACGCACCTGGTAAATTTTTAAGAGGATATAAGCTTTGATTTCTTAGATATAGGAGGAAGAAGATATTGAAATATTACTAATTATCGTATAAATCAGGTTTCAGCGAGTCTCACAAAATAAAAAGTGTTTTCGCGTCGCTTACCAAACCACTATATTATTATGTTTTTTGGGTCGCTGATTCCAAATCCGAGGTCAGATGACCTTCTTAACGGATTGTTAAGGGTCATTTAGAGGTCAAATCTAAATAAAATTCCCAAATAAAGAATACACTAGATTCCAACACTGATTTTCATGGATGCAACTTTCGCAATTGCGTATAGTACATCATACTAATTTACAATTAATTATAGATTTATTGAAAGCAAACGATTGCAATTATCACAGCTCCAGATAAACTTGATTTTATAATGAATATTACATTGGTCAAGGAATGTGACTTGTTGATTTTTTGTGCATAGGATTTAATTTTATCATAGACATTCAACTAGTCGCCTCTTCAATTTTCTGTATACGGACCTTACTGTTTGCAAGGGGGCACTTCTATCACCTAGAATTTTTAATACAAGCTTTTTATTTATATTGATATTCTTCTATTTATTATATTTTCTTGTAATAAATAATCCATTTAATAGACAATTCAATAGTACACATTTTTTTTAATATATACGTATATTTCAATTTATAAAAAATTCCTATTTGAAAATTCAAATTTGAACGCCGCGCGCGGGAAAAGTGCGTCTAGTACGTTAAGAAAGCGCTAGAGCGCGTTTACCCAAAGAAGAAAAAAACCTGCTACTCAAAAGGAAACAACGTTAGCATAAAAGGCACCAGCGCGCAATGTTAAAAGAAGTCCTCTTCCAGCGAGCCTGGGACGCGGAAAATCCGTTGCTCACCCAGACCAGGCACTTTCCCTTGCACCGGTACATTACCGCGACGAGCACAAAGGAAGAGAAAGAGACAAAGTACAAATGCCGAGAGCTGAAAAGTAAATCTGTACACCACCTACAGGTAACACTTCCACTAACCAGTTTCTACTTGGACTTTTGGTGCTCGACCGCTTTAAGCGTGGAGACAACGCATCCCCAAGTCGTCAAGACACAAGGATTAGCGACCACGTTCTTAGACGAAGTTCCTGGGTTGATGACTTAAGCAGTGCTCAAGACACCCAAGGGCCCTAAGGACGACCTAACCTTACGTGACTTGGTAGGGTTGGTAGTTAGGTAACATTAATCTTCCGTGGTTGTAATAAAAATTCGTATTAGTCTAACCTAACGTGTTTAAGCAGAGATATTAAGGAGGGAAAATTCAAATCGTCATTTATATAAAATTCTGTATTAAAAAGGCGGATAAATTTTAAGTAAATTATTAAGTATATTACACATTTCCTTTTTTCATTATTAACGTAAATTATCGCGATTACTCGAATATAATTATTACATGTAAAAATTGAAGATACAATTTTCTTAGAATCATATGATTAAATGAATGTAAGATAATTAAAAATAAGTTGATTGTACTTATTCAAGTAAACCTTCCCCTCCCTGTATGATTGCTAGTGTTCCTTTTATAGTTTGAGATAAAAACTAGAAAAATAGCCGTTAAGATTTAAAATCGTTAATTTGAAAGGAGAATATTATCTGTACCCTAAGAAGGGGCAGGAATAAATTAAAGAAGATATTACATAAGGAAGATATTGAATAAGTTAAAAAAAAAATATAAAATTATTTAACTAATTAAATTAAGGGAATATTCAGGAGAATCCAATAAAGTAATAATTAATAAACAATTGCTACATATTGTGCAAAAATCAATTGATAATGCAACAGGTAAATTTTGAAACTTGATAATAATTATTTTAAATATTGTATATAATCGGCAATCTGAGCAACTTCGCTCTTTTACACAGGGCAACGAACCCGCCCTTCGACATATAAACACTAACATTGTTTGTGTGTTGGTTCCTAATCTTGGAGTTTCCTCGGTACAGATAATATTCTTAGCCGATTGTTACCACCACCAATTAACCGAGGTTATACTTAAAAAAAGGGAAGTCATAAATGGTACCCCTGGTAAGACTCGCAATTGTAAGAGGGAGTGTTTAAATGGGTGCAAAAAATTTATATAAGTTCACCCCACAGTATGTTGTAGATGCCAAAATCTAAGGCAAAAAATAAGCTCACTGCGTACCCTGGGCTTTATTATCAGGCAATAGTGCGACGAATTGAGGAGCTCGAAAGAGAAAACAATATACAAAAACAACAACTAGTAGAACTCGAAGCACAAATCACTCACATATATTCCCTAGAGCCAGTCATAGATACTATTAACAGAAAAATAAATAAATAAAAATTAGTCCAACAAAAAGACATTACTCAAATAACTAACGATCTTAACTAATTTTATTCAATTGATTGTAATTTTAACAAATACTTTACTTTTCTTGATTCAGAAATTACACATATTTATAAAAAACTCCCAAATTATCGAGCACTACGTGATTATTTAAGTGAATTTGAATCAGTAGAGATTTTAAAAAGTGCTTATAAAGTCATAGAAAAGTTTAGTACCACTTTAGCTTGTAATATATTATAAATAAACACATTATTAAATTTTATTGAGCGTTTTGTATTATTTGTTCCTCTTAAAAATGGTTAACACACGACGAGGGGGCAATAATGAAGAAACACAAGTAACGGCTCAGATATACGGGAAAAACGACGATAATTTAAGTGGAATTCTCCCATGAGTGGAGTCACCTCAGTCAAATACAGTGGGTGGAAATAATGGAAATATTTTTGAGGTCATAGGGGTCCAAAAGCAGCTAATGGCTGAAATCCTACCTCTCAACTCCGAGAATAATCTGGAACAAATTATCGACAGAGTAAATAAAGTCATTACACAAACGATCACACTAAAACAACAATCGATGCAACTTACACATACGTACGATGCACTGGAGATCCACATAGAACGACTCACACAAACACAAAATCAAATACGTACTAAAAACGCAGAACGTCAGGCAGAACTCATTAGACAATAAGAAATACTCGATAACTTAAATAAACAATTTGATCAACTTGCACTAAACATAGGGAAAACAACACAAACATTTCAAAAACCTAATCAAACAGTCACGGCACAAACTCAAGCCATAGTAAATTTAGAACAGGAAGATGATCGCATATACGTGGCTATCACCCAACACAAAAAAGACGTGGAATCGATCATCATCCGAAAATTAAATAACGGACAAGGCAGAGAAGTTTTCCATTTGAAAGTAGATTTACCCACTTTTAGCGCAGCTGCAAGTGATCGACCAATCAAATTCTTTCCAGCCTTAAAAACTTACATTGAAGTAACTTCAATAGAAACTGACGCAATTAAATTAGTATTATCTCAAGCATTAAAAGGCTCGGCACTTGATTGGTTTGAGCACACCAAAGGAAAAATAAATTCCATGAATGATTTTAAAACTTTATTTTTAAATAAATATTAAAACACAACAGTACAAGCTAAAGTTCGGCAAGCACTCGGATGGAAAGCATACGGAGCCACAAATTATATGAGCCGTAGCGAATACGTGTTAAATTTTTATAGTTACGTGAAAATGTTATCAGCACCGCCCACTGAAGTGGAGGCCGTTGAGAAATTCGCAAATCATTTTGATGAAGTCATACAGCAGTCTATAATTCTTTGGGGAATTGACAAAATTGACGATCTCATGAAACTCTTAGATTCTATGGATGCAGTAGGCGCGTTAAATAGCTTAATTACGATTCGAGAAAATTCATACATAGATTCTGGGAGACAAACAAACTTAAGCCCTACAAAGAATTATAGCAACTTTCGAGCCTCGACAGCAAACCCACCAAATAGCAATTGGCGTGACCGTGGTAACAATACAAGTAACACCACCATTAACCGAAATACGAACTCAAGCCAACAAACCAACAACAACAACAATAGTTTCAATTGACCATACGTAGAAAGACCACAAAGTAGCTCATACAATCGAGGGACATAGGCAGCCTAAATAAATGCGATTAAAGAGATCCCTAATCAGGAAAACGAATAGACGTTGTATCCCTGGCCCCTAAAGATTATCAAACCTATACTTCATGTGATACAACGATTAGAGAGGGCATTACAAATATATTAAATATATTAAAAAATTATGAATTGAAGCCCGAACAAAAAAATAACATAAACACCTTACAGACTACCACGCTACCATATGTAAATAACAATTTTAAAACAATGTTGAAAATTAACAATAATCAAGGGAATCCACTGATCAACGCTCAAGAATGTTTGATACCCCGTACGTATATACTTTTGGTTCCATTCAATAATCAGCTTGAAAAAAAAGTGACTTATGAGAATAAGTCTAATATTGTTACAAATGCATGCAAGTCCTACCATAATTGCCATAAAAATCAAATAAAATATTGTTTAGTAGAAAAACCGGAAATACACACAGTATTCGAAGATTTAAGACAAACACTGCTAGAAGAACCACACAGCGAAAATCTGTTAACCAATCAAGTTTTTACATGCCTGGAAATCAATATTAAGATAAAAGGCGTTGGACTAGAGGCATTAATACATACGGGAAGTAAACTCATATGAATATCCGAAGACATTTATGAAAAATATATCGATGCATGAAAAATTTTCCCTACCCTTCCGGTAATTGGATTCCAAGCATGCGGTTTTATAGGTGAAAAATCACTTAAAGTTGAAAAACAGTTTAGAGCAGAAGTAAAAATAGAAAATATTTATTTTGATATCGATTTTCTTATAATACCAAAACTGATTCGTGATTGCATACTAGAAATTGATTTTTTTAAGAAAAATAAAGTAGAGATTCACTTAAACAAAGACGAAATTATTCTTACTTACGAACACAAACATAAAGTAATACAATTTAATACATGTATAAAAGAACTAGACACAATAGAATTTATTCAAAATGAATCAGAGCTTTGTAATTCCAATAATAAGGTTCTGGTTACAGATTAACGAATATCTGACAACGAGATATCTGAGAAATTATAAAAGCTAAAAAACATTAATAATACACATAAGAACCAACTTGAATGCTTAATAAAACATTATAGACATATTTTTCGTAAAAAACCGGGACGATTTAAGTCATACACATACAAATTAAAAGTCACCAATGATGAACCTTACTTTTTATACCCTTACCCTGTATCCACCAAGATGAAAGAAAAGGTTGATAACGAGATTAAAAGAATGCTTAAACTTAATATAATAGAACACTCAGATAGCGTATACGTAAACCCGCTTACTATAGTTTCAGAGTCTGACGGTTCGATAAAAGAATATGCCTTTTAGTTAGAAAGTTAAATGAACGACTATTAAGTGATTACGATGAAGCTAAGGAAATGGACAAAGTGTTAAGAAAAAGTAGTAATATTGGAGTAATGACAAACTTTGATTTAACAACAAACTTTTGGCAGATCCCATTGCACAAAGAATCACAGAAATACACGAAATTTTCGCATAAAAAACGAACGTACCATTTCAAGGTCGTGCCTTTTGGTTTAAAAATAAGAAGCGCCATCTTAACTAGAGCATCTGATTTTTTACTCAACGGTATCCGAAATTTTATAATTAATTTTGTAGATGATTATTTATGTGTGTCCAAAATATTTCCTGAACACTTGAACCACCTCAGGATCCTTTTTTAAAGAATTTCAAACGAAAATATAACTATAAATTTTAAAAAAGTTGAATTTTTTCGAGAAGAAATTAAATTTGTAGGGCATATGCTATCCTTTTATGGTATTGAACCCGACCCGGAAAAAATAGAAAAAATTAAAAATTTTCTAATACCCAGAAACGCCAAACAAATCAAAGGATTTCAAGGATCAGTAACGTTTTGTGCCAAATTCTCACATGGTGTTTGGGGACAAAAGGAACCATTACTGGAATTGATCTGCAAGGATAAAACTTGGAACTGGGGATACAAGCATTTACAGGCCTTTAACCGGGTGAAGAAATTGTTCCACAATGATTTATTCTTAAATCACCCCGATATAAACAAACCCTTTGTATTATATACCGATGCAAGCAATATTGCACTAGGAGCTATCCTATGCCAAATAGATCAAGATGAAAACAAAAGGGTAGTATACATAGCTAGTCGTACGACAAAAGAGGTGGAGAAAAATTACTTTACTACAGAACTTGAATTATTAGCTATTGTTTGGGCATTACACAAATTCCGTTCCTTCATTTTGGGTACGAAGATTTATATTAAATGTGACCATTGTGCGTTATCATATTTAATGTCATGCAAATTTTTAAGTGCTCGATTAACGAGATGGATGCTTTCAATTCAGGATTATAATTTTGAAATAACATATATCAAGGAAAGCGAAAACGTTGCGGCCGATTCATTAAGTCGATACGCATATGAACAGGACCATAACAGGGTTGAGGAATTTATTATATTTACAATATTAACTAGAAAACCGGATAATAATATATTAAAACAACGTTAAGATATATCGAACTTATAATCAACGGATAAAAGAATCCACGCAATCAAAGAAAAGATAAAGAATGGACACGAATATACCCGGTATAAACTAGAAGGAGAAACCCTCTATCAATTATGTAATCATAGAAAGAAAATTCTCCTACCAACAGGCCTCACCAAAGAAATCATTATAGAAGTACACGAGTTATATGCACACATTGGGGCCAATAAATGTGTAGCAATGCTCAAAGATGATTTTGCATATCCAAAATTTGAAAAATTTACTGCACGAACGCTTCGTACTTGCCATACATGTCAAAGAACAAAAGTATATACTACGGGATCACACTTTGAAACACGACCAACCATACCCAATGGACCCAAAAATCTAATTTCAATTGATTTCTATAGACCATTGCCCATTTTACGGGGAGGGGTGCGCCACATTTGGCTGTAATCGATGTTTTTACGAAGTTTGTGGTATTGTATCTGATTAGGCGAGCCAACACGACAACAACAATTAAAAAATTATTTAATCACTACTTCCTAACATACGGTAAACCTAATCGTATGCAATAAGATTACGGAACTCAGTTAACCACGAATAAGTGGCGGAAAACACTCGAAGAAGGCGGGATTAAAATTAGTTTTTTTCCCTATACGACATTCACATAGTAATACAATTGACAAAGTGAATAGGGAGCTGGGACGATTCTTTCGAGTATTAGTCAAAGAAAAACATAAAAATTGGAGAAACTGGGTAGATTTTATCCAAAATTGTATAAATGAAAGCCACCATGATACAACAGAATATAACCCTATAGAATAACATCTAGACACCTTGCCCATACGATTTTGGCATAAGCATATCGAGGCCCCTGATAAAACACCAATACTCTACATTGATAAAGTTAACTTAGCAGTTAATAGGATTAAAAGAAAAGGAAAGAAAAGGGCAGATAAACATAACACACTGAAGAAACACACAGACTAAAAGTGAGGAAGTCTAGTCCTAATAAAAACAAACCCAGTATTGTTTATGGAAAGCGGAATTACTGCTCAATTTTCAGAACTATATAAAGGCCCGTATACAATCACAATAATTATAAATTGCTCCACCTTTATTTTAATAAACGACCAATATAAAATTAGGGTAATGTTTTACAGGGGTATTAAAATGCGTCCTTATCTTACACAGAATCAGAACAAAGAGACAACAACAACGGCTCAACCGCTAAATACAACGGACTAAACAACGCCTAGACACGGAATTACGAAAATTAAGCCCATCACAAATGAACCCTGGTCCATCACAAGGCCCGGTTTACTAATCACAGTCGCCTACTGAAATTCCGCCGCGAGAAACGAGTACTGAAACAATCGATGATTATATCGACATCGAAAATGACATCGCGATTGAGGACCTCGAATGCCTCATAATATAATAAAAACAGCATGAGGTGAGGGAAAATGTGTTGTCAGTGTCGTCAGTAGTTTGAGATAAATATGAACCTTAAAAGTATAAGTTTATAATTAAGAAACCCTTTATAGATGGGGAAAAATGCAGAAAGGAGGTTAAAAAAAAAAAAATTGAAAAAATTAAAGAAAGGGAAAAACAACTCCAAGCACTATACCATGGGCCATGTGACCAACAAGGACAGGTTGCAATGGCACGGATGAAAATGAAAAGAAGAAACATCGAGAAATGATAAAGATTTAGCAAATACAAGTGAAGCAATGGGTTGTGGGGCTTCCGCACCCAACAGATACCCAGGCTTCAATCGTAGCACCCTCTTAATCTATCCTCCCTACGATTTCCCTTCTTCCACTCCTAACCCAAACCTCACCACCCCTCACGACACTTTTTTTTCTATAAAACTCCCACATCAATACCCATCAAGAAAAATTTTACAGCAAAATCTACCCCACCAACCATAACCCCAAATAATGAAAAAAAATGACGAGACGCCCTTAACATACTTTTCGGTCCCCCAACAAACAAATTGAAAATAACCTGCTCCCGACTCTTTAACGGTGCTCCTGTTAAAATCAAACAACCCATCACCCCACCCACAGAACCGAAAATAAAATCAATTATAGTTATCCCACCCCATTCTAAATTCAGTCAACAAAACGTAAAAACAACACTAGAAAACCCAATAAACACACCACCCGAACTTCAATTCACACCTACAACCACACACATCATTACACCTACAATAACCGTCACACAACTCCATCCCTTCATTAAGCCTCGACCACATCGCCTCCGTAAAATGTTCAAGCTAGTGAAAAACATTAAGAAGTACTCGAAACAGAGCACCGATGTGAATAACAATGATAAAAGCTTATTACTTCAAACCTTATTTGTTCAAAGAAAAACATTTTTTTTATTTTCACAAATTTGAGGGGGCAGGTGCAAAGGGGCACTTCTATCACCTAGAATTTATAATACACGCTTTCTATTTATATTTATATCCTTCTATTTATTACATTTTCTTGTAATAAGAAATTCGTCCAATATACAATTCAATAGTACACATTTTTTTTTTAATACATACATATATTTCGTTTCAAAAGAAATTCCTATTTGAAAATTCAAATTTAAACGCCGTGCGCGGGAAAAGTGCGTCTAGTACGTTAAGAAAGCGCTAGAGCGCGTTTACCTAAAAAAGGAAAAACCTGATACTCGAAAGAAAACAACGTTAGCATAAAAGGCACCAGTACGTTATGTTATGATGAGTCCTTTTCCAGCGAGCCTGGGACCCGGAAAATCCGTTGCTCACCCAAAACTGGAACTTTCCCTTGCACCGGTACATTACCGCGACGAGCACAAAGAAAGAGAAAGAGACTTAATACAAATGCCGAGAGCTGGAAAGTAAGTCTGTACACCACCTACAGGTAACACTTCCACTAACCGTTTCCTACTTGGACTTTCGGTGCTCGACCGCTTTAAGCGTGAATACAACGCATCCCTAAGTAGTCAAGTAACAAGGGTTAGCAAACACGTTCTTAGGCGAAGTTCCTGGGTTGATGACTTGAGCAGTGCTCAAGACACCCAAGGGCCCTGAGAACGACCTAACCTTACGTGACTTAGTAGGGTAGATAGTAACCTAACATGAACCTTCCGTGGTTGTAATAAAAATTCGTATTAGTCTAACCTAACGTGTTTAAGCATAGATATTAAGGAGGGAAAATTCAAATCGTCATTTATGTAAAATTCTCTATTGAAAAGGTGGATAAATTTTAAGTAAATTATCATGTATATTATATATTTGCTTTTTTCATTATTTTCGTAAATTATCGCGATTACTTAAATATAATTAATACATGTAAAAATTGAAGATACAATTTCCTTAGGATCATATGATTGAATAAATATAAGATAATTAAAAATAAATTGATTGTACTTATTTAGGCAAACCTTATCCTCCACGTATGATTGCGAGTTCTTTTTATAGTTTAAGACAAAAACTAGAAAAATATTTGTTAAGATTTAAAATCGTTTATATAAACTGAGAATATTATCTGTACCCCAAAAAGGGGCAGGAATAGATTGTACTTATTTAAGCAAACCTTATCCTCCACGTATGATTGCGAGTTCCTTTTATAGTTTAAGATAAAAACTAGAAAAATAGCTGTTAAGATTTAAAATCGTTAATATAAACGAAGAATATTGTCTGTCCCCCAAAAAGGGGCAGGAATAAATAAAGAAAGATATTAGATTAAAAAAGTGTTAAGTAAGTTAGAAAAGATATTAAATTATCAAATTAATCAAATTAAGGAAATATTCAGGAGAATTCAATAAAGTAATAATCCATAAACAATTGCTACATATTGTGCAGAAATCAATTGATAATGCAACAGGTAAATTTTGAAACTTAATAATAATTATTATAAATATTGTATATGATTGGCAATCTGAGCAACTTCGCTCTTTTACACAGGGCAACGAACCCGCCCTTCGACATATAAACACTAACATTGTTTGTGTGTTGGTTACTTTTCTTAGAGTGTCCTCGGTACAGATAATATTCTTAGCCGATTGTTACCACCACCAATTAACCGGCGTTATTCTCAAAGAAAGGGAAGTCGTTTGTTTTAATTCAGAATCCTTTTGAGTTAAAGTCAATAACTAGTATTTTAGATGATTTGAGTCTCAGCTTTTCTATATCTGACTTTGAGAAGAATTTTATACAGAAATGTGAATTCATTAAGGTTCATAATATTATTTTATATAAGAGTTGATTTCATGGGCTCCAGAAATACATTATTAAAGTATTTAAAGCTTACTTGTTAACATGTATTCATTATCCTACTAATAAGTATCAACTATTTGTACAGGTACTGTTGTCAAAGACTTTTGTCTTTTTATTGTTATTGACTAATCATCTTTCCAATTTATTTTTTCAATATGTTTTTTCATAATTTGCAGTCTACGATTTATTAAAAAAAATGCGATACTCTTTGACATGTCTTGGATGTGAGCATAAAAAGAGATCAAAGGATAAAAAATTTTTTTGTGTCAACAGTCTGAATTTATCGGCTATTAATAATGTGAAAACTATTTATAATACTAGAAAACAAAAACTTAAAACTATAAAAACAATTTTTGTAGACAGCAAAATATGCAGACTGTGCTACAACTGTGCTTAAAAAAATCCTGGCATTCAAACTTTCTCTACGTTGCCAGATCTGTCCATTTATAGAAAAGACTAAAGCTCACATAATCGATGTACATTTGGGTGTAACCCATTAACCCATCAAAATTAATTGCTGTTTCTAGCAGTAAACGTTAGCTCTTTCTAATAAAGTAAAAGTTATTTGTTGAGCCTTATGCCCGTATGTTCTCTGAACATTTCAATGATGTTAATTACTGGCCTTTAGTGAAACAAATATTTAAAGAAGTATTACCGACGGACCAAAAGTTTGTAAGCGATAGTATGTTTGAATACTATCAGAACCAGAATAAAAATGTGGGTAGTACATTTAATATTAATACCCTGAAGACTATGGCAGATGGGCCTTTTAAGTCTTTTTTTGGTTTGAAAAAAATAAATTCAATAAAATATGTGAATTCACTAAGAGCTGTGAATCAAAAGATGTAGCTATTCTTTTGTGTTAAATTTGTATTGCACTTTCACATGAACAATTGGCTTATCTCTTCGGGTACCAAAGTATTTTATCAATTTCTAACCATTTAGATAAAGCAAGAAATAATTTAATTCAAAATTAGGTTCCTTACTTTTTCAACATTTCCAATCGTGACACCATAATAGTTAATATCACTCCATTGGCAAAAAATTGTTCAATATACCTAAAGATAAGGGCTGTATTATTTTTGATGGTACTTATCGGATAGCTTAAAAATCAAAAAACTTTGCTGGTCAAAAGCAGGTGTTGAGTGAGTAAAAGAAATTGCCACTTGTTGAACTCATGGTGGGATGCACGCCCGACGGATTTATAGTATTTGTCTTGTGACTTTTCAATGCGAACCATAACGATGCATGGATTTTGAATTATTGCTTTCAAACATATGATGAACTATTATCCATGCTTCATAAAAATGATGTTGTCTTAGTCGATAATGGATTTAGAGATGTAATGGATTTTTTAAAAAATAAAAAAAAGCTTAGAGCATAAATTCCTGGAACTGGAAAACGCGATTCGTATGAAGCTAATCTAGCCAGGTTTCTTACCAAGGTGCGATGGATGATTGAGCAAATATTTAGGCGACTTACACAAAATTCAAGTTGCTGTATCAGCAAATAATGGCACACTATCCTATGACTTTGATTACCTGTTAATTGCTTGTGCGTTTCCTAATTTATTGCACAAACCAATTCTGTCTGATAATGAATATAAAAATGTTGGGGAATCTATGAAATTAAGACTGAATGTACCAAATGAAATTGAGAGTAGTTAACTGTTCTTAATCCTTCTCAACAAAGAGTTCCATTCGATGACACTGCTTTCACTTCTTTGGATAGTAAAAAAATAATTCGCTAATGCAGTTTTCTCAGCTTTCATCGGACGATTTGTATGAAGTTTGCCTAGGCCCATATCAATTGAAAAATGCCATGTCATACTACGCCGAACATGTGGCAGAAGATATATTTTTAGTACAGAAATTCAATCCTAATGCAAGACATAGAACCGCAGGCTTGGATTTTTCTAAGTATGGCATTAACGTTATCGATCCACTGCTCGTGAAAGCAAATGTAAAATCTGGCTATAAAAGTGAAAAAAGCCATTATATTTTTTGTACTTGTTGATCGAGCTAAGAGAGGTAGACTGGCTATCATCATATATTTTTGCACATGTGAGAGTAATTTACGGACAGTTGGATGCTGCAGCCACATTTTTACTATTATATGCTACTTGGGATACGGTCAATATTATGTCATAAGGGTTCCTAACCCAGATATATTGAATGTCTCTATAACTATAGAAAAATAAAGCTTTGTAGTTGATAACGTTAGAACAATATTTTAATCTAATTATTTCCAAATGGAATTATTGATTAGGCATATTGAATTTCGCACACCTGACTTCAGATGCGTGATCAGCGACCATAAAATCTTATCTGGAGATGATTTCAGAGTTTTTTTACGATTCATTTAGATGAGACCTTCAAATGACCTTGAACCATCTATTAAGAAGTTCATCTGACCCCAGATTCAGAATCAGTGATTCAAAAAACACCATAAGTGGTTTGGTAAGCTACGCGAAAACACTTTTTATTTTGTGAGACTCACTGTAAACCTGATTTATACGGTCATTAGTAATATTTTAATATCTTCTACCTCCTATATCTACAAAACTGAAGCTGATCCCCTCGTAAGAACTTACCAGGTGCATGTTCAAAGGATAAACAATGATTTGATAAACAATTTGGCACGATTCTCGAGGTTGCAAAAGCGGGCTAATTACGAGCTATCTTTGGAGTCACTCTTTGGAGCTCAAATGTGTTCAGAGCAGAACGGTAAGACTTCATGAGAATCATGGAGCATCTCTGAATATTCCGAATCTACTACTAGAATATATTTATAATCACTTTTACAGCTAATTTTATTAAAATCGTAAGATTGTTTGTCAATATTTTTAACCCACTTGAATCCACCGTAAGGAAGTCGTTGAGTAATAGCCCAACCATATAAATTATTCACATCCAAAAAGATTATATATTTTTCAACATCATTTTTTCTGTAATTATCCGTAAATTGGTTATTTGCTTTAGCATATCTATTGCAGCACTGACCTATTCCTCCTTTCATACCTTTTTCAATGAACATAAACATATCAATGTCAGTAATAAGTTCTAGTGAAGTCCATTAAAAAGTTATGAATTATTTTTTTAATGTTCTAGTAAAACGCTTTGTACATGTACATGTATATATTCAAACTTACTTTGGTTTTTTTTAACGTAGCATCCCAAGTGAAGCCTGGTGTTGTTAAATAGTGAGCAGCATCTTATTTGCATACCTCTAGGCAACAACTTCTAAAGTTTCTGAAAATTTCTGCTAATAGAAGCATATTTATCTTGAGGTATATATTTGAATACTGTCCAAGATTTGTTACATTCAATATTTTCCATATAGTTTTAGCATATATATTATCCTTAGTACTTATATGAACGTCATATAATTTGCTACAAAAATTATTTTTTGATAGAGGCACAGTTTCTTGATGTTTTTCGAATGATATTACATGATCATATAGAATCACACCCTTTCTTTTGATCTGCTTGATTTGACTTTTAGTGTACGCATCGTTTTGACTAAAAGTAGTCTCTAAAATATTATGCTGTTCCAAATAGGATTCAAACTTATCGAGTGATGAAGGCAAAATCAATAAGAGTCATTAAAACGTAAGTTAATTCCCACTCCCTTAATGTATTTTGTGAAAGAAATATTTTTTTTTTTCGTCTAATATATTACTTCCACTCTCCCAGGAAAACAAGCAACAAGTTCTTGTATATATAAATGTGCATGATAGTTATTTAGGTTGTTGAAAATTGTGGGTATTGTTCGCGACTCTTAGTAGTCGAGATTACATCCATTTTTGTACAGGGCTTTAATATCTGAAATTTAAAGAAAATTTATAAACAATTTCGAGCAGAAAATAATATTTACTCGAGAAGTGTAATTAAAAATATCAATTCTTCAGTCAAATGGCAATGATTGTAAATTTTATCATCATTTTTATATATTTTTCACATATGTGACATTTTTCAGCGTTGAAGAAGTCAAAGCCCTTTTCTTTAGTTAGATATCTCATTGGTACTGAATGGTTATACATACTTTGCTGATTTACGTTAAGATCTCGCAATTTATTAACAAACCAGGTAGCTGAATTTTCACAGTCTTCAGTCTCTTTCCTATAGAAAATGTATTGTGACTTAGTACTGTCAAAACTGCACTTAACATAGTGTCCAACACTTAATGCTTCATGGCGTTGTATCGCTTGATCGCTATTGTGTACAGGTTTTCATAAACACTGAAAGTCTGCACATACTATCAATGGCTCTTCGTTCTTGTTCTTATTATTTTTAAATATAAAAATATTATTACCACATTTTGGTAAGCTAACTCTACATTTATTGACTTTAACGCACTCCACTGTATAAATTATAACTTTTTTATCAGTTCTGAAGAACTGCAGACAGCAAGCACAAACGTGAATTTTACGTTTACATTTAGTAAAAGAGTTTCTGACAAGCCGAGACAAGTTTTTCACCTACACATAATGACAATAGTATTCATTATTATTCGTATGACAAACCCTGCTCTCTAAGCTTTCTTCTAACTTAGCATCTTCTTCATATGCCTCTCCTTCTTTCTATGCCTCTTCATCTTTTTTGTATACCTCTTATGAAATTTCATTATTAGCACGGTGAAGATCATCATTTGTCTCTTCACTCTATTTTATAAGGGTAGTTGACCTGGTACTCGATAAGGACCCAGTAGTCGATAATTCTTAAGAAACTTATAAATACGGCGGCATTTGATATTTTCGGGACCCCAAAAAAATTGTTTCATAAAGAGTAATTATTAAGCTACATGTATTGTATACATAAACCATCATTAAAATACTTTGTAAGAAATAAAAAAAATGATTACTAAATTCACTAGTGTAGTTCAGGCGATTGGAGAGCCTCCCTTAGCATCATTGCTTAGTACACGTTTACAGTTTTAAATTTTTATGACAGTTTGTAAGGCACAAGGATTTAATTTGTGCAAAACAGATTAAAAAAAAAAAAAAAAAGGTAGGATATAAAATAAAAAAATTATATTTATTTAATTCCACTATCGGCAACTGGGTATCTCTATTTACTCGTGGAGCAGTAGTCGATAAAGTCTATGCAATGGTAATTCAGCGTTAATTTTTTAAATTAAATATGTTTTAAGCAAATATAACAAATTTTATTATTATTCTATAAACACATTATGTGAATAATAATTATTTGCCACAGGAAAACACGCAACTTCAACATAACCTAACTTTAGTGTGAAACAATTTTTGCATCAAATGGATCCAATTTTGGCAAATTGCATGAGTATACGAGTTCATTTGAAAAAATAGAACACTTAACACGAAAATACAATATAACAATACTATTATTACTACTTTATTTCATGCTATCCTATTATTCTGACATATATCGACTACTGGGCCCATCTACTATCGACTACTGCTCCAAGCCACTACGTCACTATCGACTACTATGTCCATTACTGTTTGATTTTAATTCTTATTTCTTTAATAATCTAACTCTAAAATAGCTTCTTTTTACACGTTATTACACTCTCATGTGTCAAAACCGTTTATTAAAAAAATAGTTTTGTTCTCATTTTTTTAATAAAACCTTTCTATTAAAGTAATTCCCCTTATGCTATCGAATACCAGGTCAACTACCCTTATAACTTTTTCTGCATCAACTTCTTCTTCTTCTACTTTTCTTTTCATTTAAAAATAATTGAAATAATCTTCGTTCTTAAATTTTTTTCGTTTTTTATTTGTTTTCCCCTTATCTTCCATTTCTATGTTCTTACTATGTATAAGTAAAAAATTTACATGTTCAGACTTTTTATTAGCTGTCAAATAAAGGGGAAAAGTTTTAAAAGTATTTTTTATTTTTTCTAAAAAATATACAATAACCGAAATACCATTCTGTTTTTTAAATTTCGATAATTGCTTAGGTTGCAGTGGAAATAAGATGCCAGTGAATTCGTGACAATTTTAATATTTTTTATAATTGGAGACTCGATTCGCATTTTCACTTGCAGTGTGTAGTGCCGAGAAAATGACCCATCAAAACATTGGTGATCGGAGTTCTTAACATTAACGCAGTCTTTTTTTTAACCATAGAACTGGGTAGTTCTATGTAAGAACTACCATTCATAGCCTAATATTTATTTATATTCACCACTGAATTTAAAATAGAGCGCACATAGAGTTGTTATTGAAATTTATTTGTGTCGGTAGCAATGTGTTTTTTAAACATTATTTTTAAACCATTTATGCAAATAAATTGTATAAAAAACACATTCCGATTTAGTATTGAAGTAGTAAAGTTAAATAGTTTCCGTATCATTTTTCACTACGACAAATTCTGCTGCCAAGACTGCATTAATTTTTAAAGCATGCCACTGATTTAGAATTTGTGGCACTTTTAAAACAAACTCTTTCTTCGCAAAGCTCATTAACTTTACCACACCCAAGTGCTTGCTATCTACAATAATAACAGTTCTTATACAATTCTAAAACGCACTTTCAAGTTCTTTCCAGACCATAGCATCATTATCATCATTATTATTATCATTATAGATTAATTAAGTACCAAGACCATGTACATGAATTTCCAATTTTTTAAAAAATGTTACTATACAAGATGTTATGAGACACTTAATAATTAATGACTTTTCCTCAATAAACAATGATGAATTCACAGATTACTAATAGTTTCTTATGCTTTCAAGTATTATTACACTTTTACTAACTATGTCTTGAATTTTGTTATATTTTCACCATTCAACAGTCGTTGATGTTCTACTTGCACTATTTTACAAGAAATCATAAAATTTTTTATGCAGTCAGCATTAGTTGAATTATTAAAAAGTCCTTCCATGATGCTGACACCAATTACTATCATCCTCAAATGAATCCAATAACGCTTTGACATATGTTTTAAGCTGTCTGGTTACGTGGATAAACGCGTTTTGTTGTGGTGGGGCAACAAAAAAAATATAATATACGTATAGTGTATAAAAAGTGGTTATAAGTAAGTATGAATGTAAGTTGATTGTTATTTCTACTTGCTTAAAGGTGGTTGAATATGCGATTGTTATGCAAGGCTTTGAAAGTATATTAAATGAATTTATTTTTATAGGGGTAGCAATTTAACCTTTAAAAAAACAACATTCTACACCAACAATATTTCTTTCCAAGCCCCCCCATCTCTTAAGCCACCTAAGGCCTGAAAAAGAATTTAAAAATCTATGGTTTAAACGTAATTACCATGGTCGTCTTTAATACTCTAGAGGAGTGCCCTATGAAGATTTAATAATCACTTTTTAATCCATTATTAAAAAGAATAACGTCGTTTATGTTAAAGGACTTGAAAAAATGAGATGGCTTCGTCAAGTGCTCCTAAATAAGTAAATGATTTAAACAGTCAAATGTAACAATGCATAATAAATGAAAGATAATAAATAAAAACTAAAGGACTATTTTCTTTCTCTTAGGTTCATTTACAACTTTTAAAAATGTTTTTCACTAAAACAATTAAGCATGATTTAGGTGACATGTACAAACCATACATGTTAATTAGCCTACTGTACTGTAAATAATGCATTAGCTATAGGAACAAGTATACTCAAAATTACCAAAGACATGAAAAAGTACAATATAGTAAAAAAAATACAATAAAAAAAGGAAATGAGAAAAAAAAGATTAAATATAAAAATAAAAACAAAAGTTAAATAAAGGAAATACAAGAAAATTAAAAAAATGTAAAAAAATGAAACATGAAAAAAAATAAAACAAGAAATAAAAAAAAGAGTACAACAAGAAATAAAGAAAAAAAATTAAACAAGAAATTAAAAGAAAAAAAAAACAAACGAAAAAATTACAAAGGAAGTTAAAACAACAAACCAGGGAGTATTAATGGGTCATGGGACCCACGGTAAAAACAAAGTTCTTTATACATGAGATGGGTATGGACACAATTTCTCAGGTAACAAGGGGGTCGCCAGACCCACAGAAAGAACAAAGTTCTGTAAACGTTAGTACTGCATTCATGTTGTTTACTAAAAACAAAAACTTGAAAAACGAATGAAAAAAAAAAGAAAAAGTAGTTTAGTACTTACGATGGTTGAACTTCGTGAGAACGTCGTGCATAAATACAGTACTCGCGAAGTTCAACCATCGTGAGTACTAGACTACTTATTTTTTTTTTTTTTACATTCGTTTTTCAAGTTTTTGTTTTAGTAAATAACATGAATGCAGTACTAACGTTTACAGAGCTTCGTTCTTCCGGTGAGTCTGGCGACCCCCTTGTTACCTGAGAAATTGTGTCTATACCCATCTCATGTTTAAAGAACTTCGTTATTACCGTGGGTCCCATGACCCATTAATACCCCCTGGTTTGTTGTTTTAATTTCCTTTATAATTTTTTC
>NW_019384288.1:3442633-3474308 GCF_000648655.2 Copidosoma floridanum | reverse complement strand
TTTTTTTAAATTGTAAAAGAAAAAAAATCAAAGTAAAATAAAAATTACTGTGGGAAAATAAAATTAAAATTTGTTAAAAAATCAATTGCTTGAGAGTGTGAGGGGGAATGGTGGGTAAAGGTGTGCAGAAGAGTAACACGGCACAGTTTGCAGAAATACATATATATTGGGGAAAGGGGAAGTGTATAGAGAACAGTACGCGAGGGGGACGGGGTAAGGGAGGAAACTTAAGAGGAAGTGACTACGGGTAAACCACTTTTGTTTAAAAAAAAAAAATCTGTCGGTTTTAAAATTCCAGCCCCCCGAGTAACGCGACATAAAGAACTTCGTTCTAAAAGAATCGTGCTTAACAGACAAGCTATTCTTTATATAAAGTAAGTTTATATGATTTAAAAAAATTGTTCATAAGTATTGACTTTTTTATTCCCATCCTCTTAAGCCGCTTTGCTCATCTACTTTAAGTAAGGTACTGATAATTTTAGTACAAGTGTATAATTTAACTATCACAAATAAATATGTGTGCATATGTAAGCTAATATACTTCGGCAAAAATTTTCTTGTTTAACAAGATCTATTACTTGGTCTTTCGCAGACGGGTACAATTTATTCATACTTATACCTTGGCAATAAAGCCACTGTAACAGATCACTTTTATTTATACAACACATTGACTAAGCTCTTATCGCTGCATCTATCCTATCTTATCTGACCGAACGAGAGACTCCTCTCTTTAAAAAGCAAGCGAATAATATGAGATGAAAATGTTATATGTGCACTAATAAGTTAATATTCCTTACGTATCAAAGCTCATACCCACTTCTTATTTCAGCGTAGGCATATTTAAGAATGAGTTTCGCACACTGCTTTTGCTCTCTTATTATTAAGGCATATTAAATATAACCCTATATTGTACTTTAATAATTAAGTCAACGATAGATAAGGATTTAAGAATATACTTGCACATATTTGTTTATATTTACAGTTAGAACGTACCACTCTCCACTAGTTTAAAATTTTTGATAACCAAAAGATCTGCTGGAAAAAGTTGCAATTGTTAAGATGCTTTCGAGCGAGGAAGCAGTCATTCCCAACGATACTCCTACGATACACCCTTTATCGAGACTGTGACTTTACCAATAGTAAATCCTGGATTTAATTTATGGTTGAAGTCGAGACCCTACCAACGATTTCCTTGTAAGTGTGTTAGAGAAAACGTGGTCGTAGACATTTTACTGTGAAAAAATCACTATAGATTTTTTCAATTGTAGATCATTTCAGCTGAACACTTGAATCATGTATTACCAAAACTTTTAACTGTCAGGAATATATAAAGACTTTATATCGTGTATTTTGGAGTTAAAAGTGAAGCAAATCCGTTACACATGATCTTGTACTTTAAAAAAGACATTTACACTGGTTTGCGCTGCTGTGAACTTTTAAAATATAGCGTGGAGGACAGAAAAAGATTTATGTTCTGAAATGGTAAGTTGTTCACTCCTACTTACTTTTTAAAAATAAATTTTATTTCTTAGTTTTTTTGTTTTTATTTTACAGCAGTGGTATCAGCAGCAATCCCAGAAAATGTATTCTCTACGTCATTATTTTACTTTATTCCTGATACACGTCATGCAATATTGCAAAAAGATTTTGGATGAATATTTAATGTACGACGATGTTACAATCTACAATTTATGCAAACATTTTTTACCTGAAGAAAGAGAAAAGAAGCATTGGAATAGATATATCGCAAAAAATTTCAAGTTCAAGAAATTATGTTTGTGTGAGGCTCGTGTGATATCCCCTTATCCAGGTAGGCAGTGCAACAACTTAAGGTATCACCAGACACCATTGTGTAATAAACACGAGAATATGAAAAAATTATAATGTGCTTCTTACCACCTGATGGGTAAAGCCGAAGTGACAGAAGGTTTTACATAAGCTTATAAAAGTCTTGTATCGTTTTTAGAATTACTATTGTAAAGAGAGAGTTATTATTTGTGTATAATTTAAACGACAAAGGACATAAAAAGTAGGATTGTGAATTGGAATTTATTAGTCCCGACGATTATCTTCAGAACAGGGTAATAAAAGAGATAGATTGTGACAAATGTGGGTGTCAGAAGTTGTGTCACCTAGTGCAGGGATTTTTTACCTCGGATGGTAAATTATTAATGTATGAGAAGGTATTCAAATAAGTGTGTGTGTTTTAAAACATACGTGTCAAGTCTCGTTTGTGCACTCATATGTAAGCTTACTTCTTAGATGTGTGCTTTTATACAATATATGTATTAAAAATATATTTTTTGTATTTATTTGAAAGCCCATTACTCTATGCACCCACTCTCAAGAAACAAAACAGCACGCAAGTAGGCAAGCATTGAGCAATTGGGAGGATATAGGTATGATCACTTAAAAAATACGAGCACGGGCGGGAGCACTCACATATGCACGTACGAGTATGTGCATTTTCATGCATGCACGTATAGGTGAGTGGTCCGAGCGGAGGCTTCCTCATCAAGTCAAGTACAACACATGGTATCGTCCCCTTCATCGGAGCGGAAGTGGAGCACGTTGAGGCATCCCAACCAAAAGTCAAGGGAAATCATTATTCTGAAAATATTGGATTTCATCAAAAAAAAGATAGATCTGAAAGATTTAAAAAAAATTAATAATCAGTCCTTGCTAGGACTGTAAAAGTTTTTTTGCACTTATTGAATTTACTACAAACATATGTATTAGATTCGAATTTTCATCATTATTGAAATCCATTTACATATTCTCCTAACAATTTCGAACCGTAAATTTAATAACTTGCTCTATTAATTGAAAAGGTACTGCATCTACAATAAGTCAGCCAACAATATTGGGATACGCTTTTAGTAATAATATCGTATACATGTTTTCTCTACTATAACTCTATGCACCCGCTCTTGAGAAAAAAATAGCACGCAACTGGGCAAGCGCAAACTTACACATGCACATACGCATATGTGCGTTTTCCTGCATGCGCGTATAGGTGAGTGGTCAAAGTGGGGGCCTCTTTACAAGTACAACATCTGAAAGCATCCCCACTCTCTGAGCGGGAGTAAACCAGATACCATTCAGCATCAGCACTCACACATGTGCGTACACGTGTGCATTTTCCTGCGTGTACGCAAATGGGCCCATCCGAAAGCGAGTCTAGAGAACAATCTGACACTGGAAAGAGGAGCATGGATAAGCTGGCGCGATATAGCACGGCTGACCCACTCTTGTGGCACTGCCCCCTCACATGTGGAGCCCCATACCCTCATGCTACAGCTCTACCCTCGATAAGCCAGAACCCTCACGCTACAGTTTCCTCCCCTGTGGGGGTGAGTCAAAACTCTCCTAGCTTACCTACTTATTTCTACCTAAAATATACAATATTATACATAAAATAGTACCCAATATGTTGAAACTTTAGTCCTGCAGAGATTAATTTGGTTAGTTGTTCATAGGCAATAAATAAATGAATATACATTTGCGGGTAACAGAAAGAAAGAAACTGTTAGAAAGAAGTGGGAAAAGAAGAAAAAATGGGTGAGAAGCAGAGAGAAGCGCGGGAAGAGAGCGAGTGATAAGAAAGAGGAGTAGGTTATAACCTATAGGTTCTGCTTACGCCTACCACTAGATTTTGCATGCTCGTGCCCTGCCCTTTACTCTGAATAATATCATTCTGCTTAAAACTTCTCTTCACTCATCTTTACTTTTCTTAAGTTATCCCAAGTTCTCATACTTGATCTTTTCTTTCCCCCCCCCTCTTTTGGTTCTCTTGATTATGCAATTCTCTTGAGCTGTTATTCATTCCCTCGAATTTTTTTTAGTTTTTCTGTATGTTCCTTAGATTTTCCGCACTATTTATACTTATTTTTGATGGAAGAGTTAAGTGGGTAGTCCCTCACTATATACATTATCTGTACGTATACCAGCTGCGCCACAGGCAGGGATCTATTCGTCTGCTTCCCATTCTCTCTCTCCCATGCACACAATAGTGCACTGCAATCACTCTATCTTTATATATATGATACAGCTTTTTTCTATCTCTATGTATAAAGTAGACAGTCAATCGATCCAGAAAATCACCAGCGTAAGCGAATGGAATTATAGTTAAGTGGTCACCCATCTGGCTACCAACCGTGTCCAACTCTGATTAACTTTTCAGATCAACGAGACTGCAACTCTACCGCAGCGCCATCGTGTCAGTCTGCATGGTCAGGTAAATAATGTGAGACACAAAACATGGCTTGATTTTTTTGAAGTCTTCAAAAAACAAAAAAAAAATGAAAATAAAATAAATGATTTTATATTATTAGTCAAATATAAATTGTAATAAAAACGATTTTTTAAAATGAAATAATAATTATTTTCACTAATTGTACTATTACTAATATTTATTCCCATTTATATTAGACTAATTACGTATACTCATTTATTGAATTGATGTTAATATTTGTAAAAAGTTGCCCTACAGTGTAATTTACGTAAATTGTTGTGTTTTTTGTTTTTGTTTTTGTTAAAAAAATAAGCCTAATGAGGCTGGCGTTAAGACTAACAAAACGTTGCTCAAACTCACACCTGACTTTTTTGCAGTTTTCAGTCATATTCTAAAATAAGCTCTGACTGATCATGTGCTTATGCACTTACTCTGAAGTTATCAAAGTTAATACCATTTTTTTTAATCTTTATGTAATGTATATATGTAAGTAAAAAAACGTACATAAAATATTAAATATGTATAATACAACTTAACTTTTAAAAACAAGGGAAACGCTGTTTCTCAGAAGGAAAGCAAAATTGGCTTAAAATAACAATTTGTACAAGCTTTCTTAATAATATCTACATGATTAAGATGCACAAATAGAAAGGGGTTAGACTATAAACAAATGAAACCTCAGTTTCTAGATTTTCTTACTGTATCTTGAAAAAAATAAGTAAAAAAATTGGTTATTTAGTATGGCATATTTGATAAATTAATACGGACGTTAACAAAATCTTCGAAAAATTTTTGTCACAACACTACCTTTCAAAGTTAGAAAAAAAGTTTTTCGAAAACGAAGTCAGATGGGTCAAAAATAGTTTTACGTAAAGAAAAAAATAATTGAGGTGCAAAACTATGTTACACGGATTTATACAAATAATTGTAATAATTCTGAAAATAATAAGTCATTGGAAGGCAAAGCTACAACCGTCATATTCTACCTGTACATTGATTTATTTTCCGTTTTCTATAATGTATTATGAGAAAAAACTGTCACATAACCAACAACTATATTCTCTTGGTTAATTTTGAGATCAGTCGAAATGAGTTAAGCACCAGTGAATTGTATTTTCGAATTATAAGTTATCATAAAAAAACGAATGAAATGAAAAATCACAATTTAGCAATTAAAAACAGCTATAGGTCTCTTGTTTTTCTTAGTCTTAATAAGATAAAGTGGATTTTTTTACTTTTATGCTGGACAAAATTTAAAAAAGTTCTCATTTCTCGGATACAAAGATTTCAAAAAAAATTTCATCTATACATATGATGTCATATCAAATGCTAGAATATTAATTTTACATAAACGGAATTTTTGTTTCACGTAATGAGACAAAAGTACTGTCTTCCAGCGCAATATGGTAAAAATTTTTATTTCATTCTGCAAGGCATGACCAACAATTCATGCATGTATTACATGTATCGTAGCAAATATGAAAGTACTTAGAATACGTAAATCATGTGTTACATAAGTAGCATTTACAAGTATATGTATTCTATGCACATGTGTGCTCAAATACGTAATAATATTAAAATTTTCTCTATTTTAACGTGGGGTTTTTAAAGATCTATTAAAATTTGGTGTACTCTAATTTTTTTAAATCTTATTAAGCCGAGTTTCATAACATTTGAGTTAAAAGTCTCACTTCTGATGGGGGTCCCGAGACTGTCACCTGGTTTTACTTTTTTCTGCTTATCATTTAAGGCATCTCAGGAAAATTATTTCTTCTTGAGAGTAAGCGTATTAGGTTTTTATAGAGAAAATGTATATTTATAGTCTTTCACTTTGAAAAGTGGATGCCTATTCAACATACTAATGCTGGCTGGCTCGACGCAGTACCTGTAGAGCTATTATTTCTTATCTACAAGAATGCGTTAGGCGTAATTGATGGCTCTTTTACTCTTTATTTATGCGTTTAAAATACCAGAGTAATACTCTTTTCTCGAGAGCAGTACCTTCAAAATAAGAGTAGCTATTGTTTTTTATCTACATTCATGCTCTAGCTGTGACTAATGATCCACCTCTTCTTACTTAGGATTATAATATACCAGCGTAATATTTTTTTCTCGAGAGCAAGCACATTGAGTTATGCGAGTTGCCAAAGAAAATATGTACATATTTTGCTATCGAAAGCATATTTCAACGTTAGCTAACTAGTCTTTCAGTTACTACCTTGCCAGTGAATAGTTCAGTCAATGCGATAAAGTAATTTTAAAGGGTGCATTAAAAAAGAGGCCTGAGATCACAAATTGACATAGATCTATGAAGAACTTATTCATTACCCAAGTAATGTGCATATGGTGTACATTAAATAAAGAATTCAGTTTTCTCGTTGCTACTTTTTTAAAATCCGTTTTTTTTAATCTGTAACATTTTATACAGCACAGTGAGCTTAATTAGAGTTTGATTCATACATTAAATAACGTCCATTCTAGCTATTTTTTAAAGATGGACACTGCTTGACATTATAAATGTACTAATAAAGATAGTTATATTACGTAAATATTCAGTAAAGCGTATAAATTATACTATGAGTAATGTACTTGTTTAATAGCACACGGCACAACCACTTAATTTTTTTAAGACGTTTTACGTAAATAACATCAACGGCTTTAGTAATGGCTTGAAAGGTGGTAGCTTCATCCTTGTAGGGAACTTCTCCCGAGCTCCAAGAAAGACCGTGATAATTAAACCCCAACCATCGATTGGTACATTTTTTTTACGCAATAGCTGTGCCCATAAATATGGGGGCTTAACGACAAAAACTGATGGTGTGGCATTTTTTTGTAAAGGAATAATAGTAACCTCTTTCAAAATAAATTTATTCGGCATAGTTTTAAAGCCTCAAACATCCATCGCGTATTTTATCATCTTAACGTTGTGATGATTATTAGTCAACTAACCCTTCTATCGATACGGTATCTCATTGCTAACGCCGATGCCCTGGAGCATTACGTGATTTCCTGTGAAACAGTGCGAATATAATACCATTGATTATTGCATAGAAAGAATACTTTTGAGGTACCAGATTTTATTGATAATATTGAAATAGTGCTCAAAAGTATTTCCAACTACAAGCTGTCTGCAAAATTGTCATCACCAGTGAAAAAAAGAGTTGTTAAATACTGAGTATCTTTGAATAACGTTTTTGGCAGCATTCTGTAAAACGATAGAAGTGTGAGCGTCAAGACTTAATGAAAAATTATATACTTAAAATGATAATAAGTCAGTGACATGAAAAAAACTTGTGAGTGCTTTTAAAATTGTAAAAGAACGACTGTTATAACAAATAGTAGGAGTTTTAATATAGCAAAATTCTTTAAGTCTGTGAAAACAATATCTATTTTGACAGTGCGAGAAATTCTCGATAAACATAATTCTTTCAAAATTAATACAGTATTGGGGGCAGAGTTTTTGATGGTAAAATATAATACAGAGACTGTCGAAGTTTCACACTTCAACATTAAGTGACTTCATAAATCTACATGAATGGTTTGAAACGAATGTCAAAAAGCCCGTTACTACAGACAGAGAAGAATTTCAACAAAATTAAAAAAACAGAATGATGTGTCTGTTAACGTATATTTTTTGAAAAAAAGTCAAAATTGTTATAAAACTGTACCCCTTTATTTGACATTAGAAAAAAAAAAAAAACATAATAAGTTGCTGCATTTACATAATTATTACATTCTTGCGCAAAGTAAAGGGAAATTAAAAAAGGCAAAAAATAATAATGATGAGGAACATGATAATTTTTTTATTGCTGAGGTAGCGTATGGAGATAAGGTAGAAAAAGATGAAAAAGAATATTTATAAGAAAGCCAAGATAGTGATGATGGTGCTGATAATGACAGGAAATACCACAACTTATGGACTAAAGACTTATCAAGGCTGGTAAGAAGCTCTTAAACAAGACATGAAAAGAAAATATGTATTTGTGATGACTGCCTTTAGTACTTAACAAATAATAAAAAGTTACAAATACAAGCAGTGAAGGGCGTTAAAGAAAATAACTGTAGAATAAGATTGGCAAGATATGATAACGAAATTTAAAAATTTTAAAGTTACATAAATGAAGATTGTGTACCATTCATAGTGTTTGCAGACTTTTATTGCTTATTAAGACCTATGCATAATTGTGAGCATGCAATACAATACGATGAAGCATTCAGTGTTGTATATTATATAAAGAGTAGTTTTGATAACGCGAAATCCCAATACGCTTCTAACAGAAAAAACAATCCAGTGCCAATAATATTATTAAGTGTAGAAGACGACCTTAATTTTTTCGATGCTTATATATGTCACATGTGTGAGAAGTCAATTAAAAATGATGAAAAAGGTAATAACCATTGTAATTTTACTGGAGAGTAGGTATTACATTAATTCTTTTTATTTAATTAAAAAATTTTTTTTCTTCAAACTAATATTCGCTTTTTTTACGCAGATATTGCGGCTTAGCTCACAATGTATGTAATCTCAAATATCAAGACTCATGAGCAGTACGAACAGTTTTTCATGAATTCAGCAATTATGATTTCCACTTATTTATGCAAGAACATGTCACTGGCTTTCCCGGAAGAGTACAAGTTATACCTTAAACGAAAGAGGAATACATTTTTCTTCTCGAAATACTGTATAGGGACAAGTATACGCTTACGCTTCATTGACTTGTATAGATTTTTGCCATCGTCGCTTAATAAGTTGGCATCTTACTTAAAGCAGTATGACAATATAGAAAAGGTTTTGAGTCAAGGCGATAAAAGCTCTTTCAAGCAAATTAATTTGCCAAAAAGGAAAGGTGTATTTTCATGCGATTATATAGCATCATTTGAAAAACTTGAAGAAACATCGCTCCCATCTAAAAACGATGCTTACAGTAAATTATATGATGCACATATAAGTAGTGAAGATAATGCTCATGCTTAATTAGTAATAAAAACTTTTCATATCATAACTGTTGGACAATATTTAGATCCTTACCTCAAAACTGATGTATTGTCATTAACAGAGGTGTTTTAAAACTTTAGAAATAATAGCCTCAAGGCTTATAAATTATATCCCGTTCACTAATTTACTACTCCAGGCTTAAAGTCATTAGTCACTAAGGACACTTTGACAAAAAAAACGACAGTAAGTTTTATGAATAAGAATAGAATGTCAATAGTGTTCTAGTTATTGATAAAGAATTTTGAAGAAGAAATTTTTATTAATTAACGTCTATGGTTTGCAATAATTCAAAAACTTCCTGATCGTGGATTTTAGTTAAACAATGTTAAGCAACACCCGCATGGTTCTTTAATATTCGCAACGAAAGTGATTACAGATATATTTTAGAAGCAGATTTGGAGTATCCAAAGGAGCTCCATGATTTTCATGGAGATTTGCCGTTTTGCTCCAAACATATTGCAGCTCCAGGTTTAAAGCATCCTTCGCTAATGACAACACTAAATAACAAGCATATATATGAACTTGATTATAAAGCCCTAATGCAACCCATAAATCATAGATTACAACTGACAAAAGTCTATCGAGCCTTAAAATTCTGGCAACCTCAAAGAACAGAATTGGAAAGCTTCTACAGAAGTAAGCAGATTTGTATAAGTCAGGAAGAATCAAATAAAAAGTTTTGTAGTGTGTTTTGTTATTTATATATTTATTTTTTTACACAAAAACAATCCATACAAGATTTGAACTCTCCACTTGGGCAGTGAAAATTTTTATAGCGTGACGCTTTTTCTGTCACACCTATATAAATATATTACTACCGTTCCTTCTCTCTCTACTTAGGAGCACTAAGTTTACGCTGCTGTCAGCCAAAATATATAGATATACTATATAATATTCGCTACGAGCAGCTTAGTATACATGCGCATGCACACACACGCACACATGCTGTGCACGGCTGCTGGCCAATGAAGCGAGAGCTGGAGAGAGTGGGGAGCACGGTGTATATACGTACATTAGTACAGAGCAGAAGCAGCTTGCTGCAGAATAATAGAGAGAGTGAGAGAGAGAGAAGGAGAGAGAGAGAGAGAGAGAGAGAGAGAGAGAGATAAAGAGAAAAAGTAAAAAACGTGTATGTGCGTATACGTGCTAGCGTGCAGTGTTGACACTCGACATATAGGTTAGAAAATAACTGTACATAGGGATTTATATTTACTTTGGTAGCATCAGCGCTAGTGCCACCATCGGCTGGAAGGGTAAACATAGGTGCCGGGATGAAACGTAAGCAAGAATGAGGTAGATATAGTAACATAATGTCCTTTTATTGAATTTAATAATGTAATAGCACTTATCAAAACAAATTTTAACCGGTTAAAGGAGGCGAGTGCATGTACGAAGCAAAGTACATACTTATGTGTTGTATCGTAAAGCAGAGTTTAAATACAACTAAATTCTTTGCTCTGTACCCTTATCCCGGTACCTATGCTTACTCTGCCAGCCAATGGTGGCACTATCGCTGATTCTACCAAGGCAAATAGGTACAACCTTTTATTTTCTGCACGTGCGTCTTACATTTGCTACATAATTAATATTGTGCTGAGCATGGATGACAGCAATGGTGATAATTTATCAAGTCAAATAATAGCTACAGCAGCAATTACAAATACATTGCAATACAACAGTGAAAGATTGTTTTGTCTTAAACATTCAGTTACAAGGGATATAATTACAACCAATTATCTTTTAAGCTGGTCCTACTAATATTACTACAGCACTTTCTTTAAGATTGAAATGAAAGCTAATAATAATGTATATAATATCTGTCATGCTTAGGGTCTGCTTCCACATCTTAAGAGAGTTGCCCGCAATATTTTCGATTGATTTTTTTTTTTTTTTTTTTTTACTATTTTAAAAGTCATGTAACTTTTTCATGTCCTAGATGGCTGAGTAAGCAGCTCTCAATCGACTGTCCCGTAAAAGAGTCCTTCTCACAAAAAAGATCAACGAAATGGTCAAGGAGCAAAGTCACGTGATCATGAGGCTAAAAAATGCTAAGACTAAATTTGGCACGAAAGCTATCGTTGAACTACACGCTAATGTGTACTCAGCAACATAGACTGGGTAATGCTACACAGTCACCAGTGGTGTACCCCTCCACTGCCTGACAGCATGTATAGCTACAACCTGCCTGGCCGTGTACAGGGAGAAAGAGTTGGGAAAGGTGCTGCCTCATAACAGATGGCTGCTGCACTAACCACGCAAAGTGCAGAGCTCCATTGGCGTTGACTAGAGGCTCTCCGTTGTGGGAAAACTACAATCCCACTTTTGGTACGGTAGCAGCGCCAGCTTAGTAAGAGTGTTTCTGCCATGTAAGTAGTGGTAAAGTAACTCTACTATACCTTGTGATATACATACGCTCTCACTACTGGGAGAGCTGCTCGGTGCATACATACGTATATTGTGTATACATATAAATGAACTATAAACTCATGGTGTATACATTTTTCTCTCTCTCCACACACACAAAATAGTTCTTTAATTTTTTTTTGTACAAATTATGTTAATGTATGTATGTAAATAATAAACGTACACTCAATTTTCAAAGTTGATTTAAAACTTTGCTAAATTTTTTTTTATGTAGTGCTGGTTTATTTTAAATCATTTTATGAAATCTTAATTATTTGTTTATCCAATTTATCCACAGTGTATTTTTATAAAATATTTTTACAAATAAAATTTTGACTCTTGCATACTGTTATACTTGGCCTCTCAGCCAAAAATCACATGAGTTGACAATTGTTTATAATACTTTTTTACTCTAAAAAATTAATTGTACTAGTGAATTGGATGCTCAGAAAAAAAGTTCGATTGAGGTGGTGATGACCGCATGGTAGAATTTTGAATTTTCAATCCCTGAACTGGTTTAATTTTAATAGATGGTGAATCTTCCTCTCTGTACATGTTATACACTGGCCTTTTGATGTCAAAAGATCATGGTATAGGGTATATAAAGGGTATATAAAGAGAAAAATTTAAGGAAAGTACAAATTAAACTTTATCACCGTTTTAAAGCTCAAAACTCTTGCAAACTGTCTGGTACCATCCAAATTAAAATTTTTTTTTGAGCATCCAAGTCATTTGTACATTTTGTTTTTTTTTAGTAATGGATTTAAAGCTGCTGTCTTCTTTCTTGCTATATTTGTAAGAAGCTTAGAAAAAAATTGACAGAGAATCTGAATTTTCATAAATTGTGTCATTAACCTAAAACTTGGTTTCTCTTTTGAAAGGGGTTTTAAAGAGTCAACAACACTTTTCTAATTTCTCACAATATACAAAATCTAAAACATACCTACTCATATACACATGATAGTTCAACTTTTGCATTTTTAAAAAATATTTCAGTCATAACATGTCTTCAACCTATATTTGTATTCTTAAGGCAGTCACATATGCTATTTCATTTTTATATTCTGTATACAGATATATCCACGACATAATTGTTAAATAACATATAGTTATCTTGAACCTATTATGAATTTAAATATGCAGGCTTTTTTTCAACAACCACCTTTTCTAAAGACAACAGATTTCTCATTTATATATTACCAGAATGATTTGTGATTCTGATGTACATTGATAAACTGCTTACATACATACATAAATAAACACATAAACTGCTTCTTTTTGTCTTCGTCAAAATTATAACCAAAAATTTTATGCATCAGGTGTTGTTGCACTCAAAGAAGAGCTGTAATTAAATAACCAGCTCTCTCAGTCGATAAGAAAGCCTTTGTCTCAGATACTTAGCACAGTAACTGCACCATACGGGGCAAGAGTGCTACTGTATGAGTGGGGCAGTAGATCCCCTACTTTTGAGGGCAGCCACGGTACGCTATGGAAGAGGTGCTCTCCGAAAAGTAGGGAAGCACTGAAACCAATGTGAGAGGACGCTGCTGTATCACCACGTGCACAGCACCTCTCCTAACTCTTTCTCCATGTACTTGAACACGGTGATACGGCGTGTAAACGAGCCTTGCAGTCTCAAATTGTGCGAGAGAGAGAACGATAGTCAACTATATACATTTCAGTATTTCTTGTCAACTCTGCTGCATTCATTCAAACCATCGTAAGTGTTTTGGTGATCTTAAATGTTGTTTATGTAAAATAAACATTATTTTAGTTGGTCTCTCTACTAGTAATATTACTCTTGTGTAATAATCGCTGCTTAACGTCAACATTGTCAACTGGTGCAGTATTGGAGTATAATATATTAAGGTAGGAGTTAAAATAGCTTTAATGGTTAGAAATCATTTCTATGCACTCGGAGTACACAAAACTTGCTTACACAAGAGTAATGTTCTTAGTAGCGAAATCCACTGAAATAATGTTTATTTCACAAAAATTACATTTAAAAACGCCAAAATACTCACGATGGATTGAATGGATGTAGCGGTGTTGACATTAAATACTGAAATGTATATAGTCAACTATCTTTCTCTCTCTCGCAAAATTTTGGATGGCGTGGCTCGTTTACGCGTTGTATAGCCGTGTTCAAGTACACGGCCAGGCACGGTGAAGCTATACATGCTGCAAGGCAGTTGAGGAGTTCACCACTGGTGGCTGTATAGCGTTATGCCGTCGATGTTGCTGAGTGCCCATTAGCGTGTAGACAACCACTAAGAGATATTTTCATCTAATCAAGTATCTAAGTATGTTGTAAGTAATGAACTACAATTTAATAGTTTGTTGAAATCCATCAATAAGAAAAAGCTAATAGCTCGCTATAATGGTAATAGCGTTTAATTTTCATCCCATAATTGTTCAATTATACGAATACAAGAAAAAATTTTTTTTGTGGAACTAGTTTGACGTGAGAAAAATAAGTGATACAATCCATTACATGTTTAGAGTTTTAATTCATCCTAATAACTCTTGTGTACGATATAATATTTTCACGTATAGTAAAAAAATCTCATTCGCACACACAGTGGATTACGTTGAAAGACTATAACAAGTATCTTATAAATTGCTTACAACTTCTCATATTTAATAATTTTCCAGTACATATCATATAAATTTTTGGATACTATCAATCAAACCATAATGTGTATTATAGAAGCCCAACCACTTGACGAATACTTGATTTTCTCGTCGACGAAGAATTTTTTTAACAAAATAAGTATCAGAATACTTGACTTTATGCAGCTCTTGCTCATAGAAGCCTACAAAAATAAGCTAATTTTGATAATACTTTAAACAGTTACTTCGTATGTTGGTGGGAGCTACTTGTGCTTATAGCGAAAACCTCAGTTAATCAGCTAGGTGTGTATCTTTCTTGAAATACTTTCTTAGCATTGCTTACTCGCACCATATCTCCCACTTTACATTTTAGTTGTTTTCTCATTCCCATTGTTCTTGATAATAATTTATTTAAAGTATCATTTTTATTAACAACTGACACATCCTTTGGTTCTAGAGCTTTTTTCTAATGCTCTTGATTATTATATTATAGATAGATTATTATGAACTTAGGTAAATTGTCAATCCACTTATTTCTGCCAAGTAGGATAAAATCTTCCCACATGTACATGTTAATTTAGTTTTTTCTGCATGAGACTTCGAAAATTTTCATTGTAAAATTTTTTGCCACAATCTGTTTGTAAATTACTTGGTACTTTTTCCACACTTAATATCGACTTCATAGCTAGAGTGACATCTTTACCGGTTTTATATTTAACGGGTACAGCCCATGCATACTTGGAAAAAACTTTTATAACTTTAAGTGAAGATCTATAGCTTTTATTTTCACAAGTACAAGATATCATCTCTACATGATCAGCTTCTTATGTTTGATCCAAGCCCTGAACGTCAAACTTTTGGCGGAGATAGTTGCATCTCACTGGTTTGTGAAGCTAATCCACTACTGCTTCTATCTCTCCTTACTAGTTTCTGAAGTTATATTAGATATGCATACTACAATCTTTTTAACTGTATTTATTTAACTTCGCAATTTAATTATTGTTTTTGAAAATACAACATTTCAGTTATTAAATAGTACATTTATTTTCTCCTGTTCATCGAAAATGTAACTTATTTATATCTGTAAAGTAGTAAGATTTACAGTATGGTAAGATGGAAAAGCTGATTCAACATTGCACAATCTCTCACATTTCAAGTCAAACTGACCATCTGTTGTAAGTTTATATCCGATTCATCAAGGATCTCGACTACCACCTTCTGACTTAGCTGATCAACTTCCGAATACGTCCATGATTATTTTGGCACTGAAGGTAAATTAATAACAAAGCCTAATTTATACTATGAGCTCAACAAAGTTCCTTAATTGAACAATTGAATTAATTCTATTAGTGTGACTAGGATTACTTGCTGACTTTTTTGTCACTATAAACCTCAGGCGATCGACCAGCTCGTTAGGGTCGTCCCAGTAAACGTAATCTGTTTGCGTGTTCAGCCTAGCAGTTTCAAAGAAAGGTATTAAACCACCTTTTTTCTTTATTTGTGTGAGAATAAATGATGTATCAATAAAGTATTAAATTTATTACCATCATATGAACAAATCGTCTTATTTTTTTAAATTTTTCTTTTATGCGCGTTTGAAGTTTCTAAGATTTGTTTCTGTTAAACTAAATTATCAGGTGTATGGTAGTATGGGTATGCATATGACCTAAGTAGTTTCTTCTGTCTAACGGAAGCTACTGCACCGTGTGCATAGTGTGCATTTTAATTTCGAATCACACCGCATATATATGCAAAGATGAGTAGACTACTCATCTCTGATGAAAGGGTTAATGGTGTACGTAACTATCGAGTCAGACACTCAGGTATCGAGCTACCGAGGTAACTTTCAAGTATGTGTAACTACGTACTTTATTGGTTTATAGCTTTTTGCCATTTGCCAATGTGTATACTGTCAACTGTATACAGTTCATGTTACTACAGTATTACTGTACAAGTGTAGAGTGTATATTTAATAGTATCAATCACCCATGCTAGTTCAACTGTGATTAGTTGCACACGTGAGCGGCGATTCGTGGTGTATATACGTGACAAGTGCGTCAACATAAGCTGTATTACCGCACACATACGCACACACATATAAATATTTGCAATTACCTGTCGTCACGTCGTCACTCTTTGTTATTAATTAAATGATGCTTTATAAAAGCTTATATTGTACAAAAACTATTTTAACTTATAAAGATATAATTTTATATTTAATCGTTAGTTTAATTACCGTACTCTCTTTCTTGAACCAATTTATAAGTAGTAGTTAACAGTTATTCTATAAATTATTTGATAGCCGTTCCAGAAAATTGTATTATTTATTTTTAAAAAATCGAAATAACACTTTCTTGTAAGTAAGTATTAAGGATTTCTGCTACGAAATATATACAATTACTTACTAATTGCATGTCGAGGACTGCAAATAAATTTATGAAAAATGATAATAAGCCTACATTGGACGTAAATTGCCTAAGTTTTATTATGAATAATCTCTCACTTCTCAGTATCTGTTGTTGTAAGATTTAAAACGAATATTTTTATGACAAATTGCATAATTTTAAGAATTTCCAGCTTAAGAAATACCTGTATTATCGTATACCTGTATTAATAAACTTTATCATTCATTCTTTAAAATATGTATAATGAGGAGATATGCATGTTATCTGTATTATCTTTCGATTACTTTTTTTTAAAACAGTAAATAATCTAAATAGCTAATTATTTATTTCAGAACTTTAGTGAAAGTATAATTCGTAGTTTTAAGTTCTCACTTCTGTTGGCAGTCCCATGACTACCCGTTGGTTTGAATTCATTGTATGTCATATCAGTGTTAACATTATTATTATAGATGTGCTTTGTAACGTCCTATAAAAAAAAAGGCTTTCACATTACCTTATTTTTGCAATTTCATCGACTATAATAAGTGTTGGATAATGCCTTATCTAGATAGATGACTAATTTATGATTACTAAATAACAAACACTCTACACCATCTATAGGGTTTAACAACTGTTCTAGAAACTTATGCTTTTGTTGATTCAGTCACTTTGAGTATAAATAAACATTCTTAAATCTTCATGCGTTCAGGTGGGTAATTGAAGCTAACAAACTATGTATTGTTTCATAGTTTGACGGACCACAAAAAACAGCTCTTATTGTATTGGGTAGCAAATCACAATTAGCATTTAATTTTCTTCTCTTGCTTAACGATTTCATCAAAATGCACAACAAGAAGTTTTGTATTCTGTTCTACGAGCTCATATTTATGGTATGCTGACATGACTGAGACTGAAACATAATTCTGTAAATGGTTTGCCGTTTTTTTTTAACTCATGCATTATTCTATTTTTTAATCTTTTGTATTATTTCATTAGGATTACGATTGGAAGCTTAGTATTATGTTCGACAAAGCTCATGTTTTCTGTATGCTGACTTAGCTGAGACTGAACCATGACACTGTTAATAGTATGCTTCTATTATTTCAAGCTGATTTATCATATTTTCTAATCTTGTTAATAAGTTTGTTGAAATTTAGGACAGGAAGTAAGATTTTCTGTTCTGGGAGCTCGTGATAACTGTATGCTGAAATATAAAACCATTAATAGTGATCATCTTTATTTAAGAGTTTATTCATCGTTAGGCCCTTAGAAAGTAATGATTATTTATCGTTGCAAAGTTGTGGAACTATAAGCACACGTATCAATAAACTGCCTGTAGAACTGCACGTACCAGGATATTATTATTGCAGGCCGGGCACTTAACTAGCCAAGAAGTTAGCTTATGGAGATCGAGGTATTAATCTATAGAATCAGGCTTGCAAACAACACAATACAGCCTATTTTCAGAATCAAGGAAATATTAGGGCAAGAAACATGGCTGACAAGATTCTCGCTGAGAAGGCGTAGCAAAGATTCAAAGCCACGGACGCTAGTTAAGAAAAAACAAAACTGCTGCTTTTACTATTACCAGCACGATAAAACTAAAATCCAAACTTGGCATAGTGTCACTTCCTAGAACGAATTCGAGTCCAATGAGTAAGAAAAAAATTAAGCCATCGAAGACTAAGAAGTTTGATTCGAAGTGCCTCAAAATCTATGGTTCCTAGTGGTAGTGCTCAAAATAATGTTAACTTAGCTTTAAAAGCAGCGCAGGATGCTGTAAGAAAAGCTAGTGGCAAAAAAAATATTGTAATGCCTGGAGTATTGCTTATCCCACAATAAACTGAAGGATTTATACCATACATTATTTTCGAATTTGCTGGCTTAAGTGCTATGAGCGCTATTACTAATGGTGTAACTGGAGTTGTCAAGGCTATCAATAATGCAAAAGTTTTGCGAAAACAGCTAGAGCAGTATGAGAGACACTTTAAAGAAACGGCAGCACTCTAACTTGGAAAAGAGTTATTTTTAAAACCATATAAAAACGGCTTGGGTCTACATCTAAGGCCTGGAAAAGGCTTGAAACACGGAAAAAAAATTCCTACGTAAAACTGCCTCACTGAACTCTCACAGACTCTGACCTCATCAAGTATGCAAAAATTTTAAAAATATTACATGTCTGTTGTGTTTTCACGAGAAATGCTTTACCAGCTAATGGCCCACGTTTCTCCAAATCGGTAATAGTTAATCTCGATGGTAACGATGGTCCGGGTACTCACTGGGTTGCCTACAGAAAACGAAGCAATGACGTGACGTATTTAACAGTTTTGGTAATTTATAGCTACCGATTAGTTTAATGCTTTATGTTGGTGTCAATTATCTCAAATATAATTATGACAGGTTCCAAGATTTTTGAGCATACAACTGTGGTTACCTATGCTTAAGCTTTTTTTGTCAAAAACCCATTATCAGCCCATCAAAATGAATTTTAATATTAAAGTAACATTAGTCATTGACAAACCGTTATCAAAGCATCTTTGACAAAATTTACTAGGAGCATTATCTATCCTCGAAGCACAATATTTTTCACCTATCAAAGTGTCACCAGCACATAACTACATTTTTGGTCTAGTTAAACTCCTAACTTTTAATTAAGTTCCTAATATCAATGAAAGTAATAATAAATTTGACGCAGGCGATCAAGTCGTTGTTTTTACAACAAGCAGCTACAAAATTTAAGATATTGAGTTATTATTGATTAATGTATTACAATGTGGCAATATAGCTATTAGTATCAAACCAAACAGTAATACTTTTTGCAAGGTGAAAACTTATACTCATACTATTGACTTTGGACAAAAAGATTTTATAGGCCGCCTTTCAGACTTTACTAAGCAAATTCTTAAAGATACCATACTTACAGCTCAGATTTACCGGTTAACATTCTTAATGTTAATACACTGAGAGATAATTGTAATATCATTAGTGGAGCCTATTTAAAAGGAGAAAAAGCTCACGCCATTTACAAATTTTCCCTGCTGTAGCACCAGGATACAGGATTGTCGAAGTTCTATCGCAAATAATTTATTTATATGTTGCTGTTAAAGATGTAGATCATCTTAAAGTTTGCATTGTTGATTAGAAGCGTAACTTCATTAATTTTCGTTGAGAATTTATAAATATATGGCTGCACTCAAAAAAACCTAACTAAAATGAGCATAATGTAGAACAATAGTAAATTTGGACGAATCTATGCAAGAAAATCATCAAAGCTGAGGATGAATACTTATCCACGAGGCAACAAAATTGGACAAAGTTATTAAAATAAACCAAAATAAATGAGACGGATCAGTTGTTAACGAACGCCTAGAGCGTAAACACGTCAAAACGTGCAGTTGAAAAAAAAGTTAGGCCTGCAAGTAAGAGCTCTTGGTGTCAAAAAACTTCTGCTTTTTTTTGCTGCCTGCGAACCAGTAAAAGTCGCAATTGAAGAGGTTCTTGGGGTTTAGTCAGGTGTTGTATTTGATGAGTTAGTTGCGCACTACAAAATTAGTACACATTGACCCCACTTTGCATCAGCATTTAATAGCAGTAATGAAACTTACATTTTAATTTAACATTTAAATTTATGTGTCTTACCATCTTAAAGTTTTCTACGTGTTTTTGGACGTATAACAACTAAAGATGCTGGTTTTCTTATGAGAACAAAACTAGTTAATAACACCAACTGTCATGTGTTTGAAGACATAAAATATGAACTTAATGGTGTAGAAATTGACAAGTGTAAAAATTTTAGATTGATAACTTTAATGAAAGGATGGATATCTTTCTCTTTCAGCCAGAGTTTCATGCTTGAAAATGCTGGTTAGATTGATATTGAAGAGAAAACATCTATTCTTAATGACCATTCTTATTTCAAAGTGTCAGTACCATTGAGTATGATATTTGGTTTTGCTGAGGACTATCACAAGGTTGTGGTTAATGCAGAACATAAATTAGTTCTAACAAGATCGAAAGATGATGTTGGCACCGTCATACAAGTAGCTAACAATCAAACTTTAAAGAAGAATAAGCTTACGTTGGACTCAGATTGATTGGCTTGTGCCTTATATAACTACACCAGACAGAAAAAAAATTTATTTACTCGATGTTATTGCAAAAGACAAGCCTGTTTTTATAAGTTTTCGCAATTGGGAGTTGTATAAATATTCTCTTTTGCCAAAAATTTCTAAGCATATGTTGACTGTCAAAACTTTCAATAAGTTGGAAAAGCCTCGTTTTGCTATTTTGGGCTTTCAGAGAAAGCGAAAAAAAGAGACTGCTTCTAATGCCAGTTTCTTAGATCATAGTAGTTGTTTTGCATTTAGCAATTCCAAGTGAGCCGTCACTGTTCACCTAGGAATAGTTCCAGTAAAATTAGATACAGATTACATTTATCAGTTATCTAATCTTTAAATATTTAATTGTGCCTAAGTTCTGTATGTTGGACCATGTGTGACATGCAAATAAATAAAGACTAATTTATTTAAGGGACAAATCTGACAAGAAACCCTTTTTTATTCAGAAAAAAATGTTACATGTGACATAGTAATTCTTTTTATTTACAATTGAATTACTGTTTTCTTAAGAAAAAAAAAAAAAAAAAAAAAAAACAACGAGATTCAACACAATTGACTTTAAAAAAAAAGGAGAACGTGAACATAATTTTATCGCATTAAATCAAGCAAATAAAAAGATGATCGATCATCGCTACAAATTATTAATTTTACCTTATATGTATACGAGAAAATGTTGATTGATAACCACGTGAACTGTTGTCCGATACGTGACTGCTATTAAACCAATTGGATAATTTGTGTGTTTGTTGGTTTTTTCAACTATGTGGATTGTCACTCCAAATCACAGTTGCAGTTTGACCACGTTGGGCAATAACACAAAAGGAACAATCATTTGATTCTTTAAAAAGCAGGCTTGTGGCCTCAAAGTTATCTGTACTTAAACAAGAGTAAACGCTATTATTAAAATTGATCGCTAGTCGTTTTTTCTCCGACGCACCCATACTCGAAACCATAGCGATGCACTTTAAAGGAAAGAAAAAAAAAAGAGAAACGCACTCACACACATTCACGCATTCACCCAGCCATAACCTACCATCACCAACACTATCCTATCGCTATTTATTGACACGTCACTCTCCAAGGAATTGTTTAATACCCAATGCTTCAATCCTTTATCAACCTTCTGATTCCCCATCACTTGTTCTCTTAAAATTTACTTGAACCTGGCAACCTTCCTTATCCATTACACTTACACAACCACGCCCATCATGCCCTTTTTGAATTTTTCTGCCTCCTTTACGTGGCCTATGTTTGACATGCTTACTATTATTCTAATGAATAAATACCTTAAAAAGAGTAGACGCATTAACAGGAAGACTGGTGATTCAACTCCTACTGTCGCGTTCCTGCAAATATCCTTGCCCTTCCCCCTCCCACACTGCTAGCTACTCCGACCATTGTTCTCTTTCCTACGCTTTCGCAGCGTATTTGAATCTCGGTAAGCAAAAACTGTCACGTTCCCTTTTCAACGGAACAGTAATATTAGGAGTGTTAAGCTTCCCTGCAAGTGACACTACTACCATTACGATAACCTTAATCTTGATATCAATGAAAATCAGTGCTCAATGTTATATGGTATAGATAAGAATTTTTAAGCAGCCTATTCCGGAAAAGAATCAGGTTTTACATTGACTAAAGAAGATTAAATTATACACATGCCTCTCATTGTAATTGACTGCCCTAAGCAAAAAGAGACTTCGAAAATCACGCCAGTAGACGTACGCTGAGAGTTTGAAGCTCGTGAAAATTTTTTGGGAAATGTATCTCCTTACTGTCTCATTTTACATGATAGAATCGTAGAGTACAATCCTATCAGGGGTGACGTATGAAAACTTGTTTATGCATGCAAATGCTAATTAAAAAAAAATTTTACCTGTGAAGTTAGTCTTTAATCATCATATAGTATGTGTTGGACATGTGGGGCTTTAAAAAGTCTGGTAACTATTATGTGCTTAAAAAGTTGGCGATTCTTCCACTCCATAAAGATGATGAAAATAAAGTTTTTTTTTTAAAGTCACCACTTTTTAAGTTCAAATTAAATAATATATACAATTGTCAAAATCTATGGATTGAGACATTCGATCATGGGTTAAATTGTCAACTAAGTGATTTTAACTACACAGTTATTGGTATTGTTCTTCGGAAAAATCTCAACGATGACAATAAGATTTATGAAGTTGGAGAATTTAAGAAAAAGTGGCTTAAAAGGATCAATTTTAAAGCTTATAATATCGTTACTTATTAAAAGTTGGAAGTCCCAAAACTAGCTTCTGCATGTCCTCAGCATAACGGTGCATAAACATTAATCTGTGCCATCTTCAATGTCAAAGGAATGAAACAATTTTACTTACATATGAAATGGGAAGATGTATAATGAAAAAATTGATAAAACTACGTTCTTCAAAATTATGTCATTAATAAATGTATAAGGACGTATTATAATTTTTCCTAACATAAACTTTTCCTCAAAAAAAGCTAAGATTAAAATGTTTTGAATCGATGATTCATTCTGATAAAACCCACACACTTGCACAGTATAGGACGTATATAAACAAATTTCAGCAAAAAGTGCTGCTTAGTTCATCACGCAGCATGAAATGTGATAGATACACATTTATGTCATAGTTAGTAAAACGTTTTTAAGATAGAAATTTTAGACAGTGGAATTATACACGGATCAAGTTATAGAGATTAAACGTTTTCTTGACGCTTCACGACAGTTTTAACCTAAAGAAGCGGCTGTTGTACCTCTTATGACATCAGCGATCAGTCATTGAATTGTGTGGCGCCCATGCTACTCTTTACTCTTCTACCTAATTTATGAATGTACGTCGAAATGATGATTATCAGTCTAAGAAAGTGCATGGACTAAATTTACGTTTATGAAGAAAATACAGCTGCATTTTTGAAATATACCATTAAGTGTACTGTGATTCATATTCATCAATATAATATGATGTCATAACATCACATTCTTAGTATGGGAAAGTTAACGAAGGGTTAGTTTACGTTTTCCTTTACATTTGGGAAAAAGTGTTAGTAATTAACTAGATAATGAATAAGACTATTGCAGTATGTTTATGAAATTATGATAGCCATGCAAAAAGGGTTACTCTGTAAATCATGAGCTTGCGAACTTGAATGGTAAAAATTAGGTGATCCCTTGAAGGTTACTAATGTTGTGTACCAGGTTTGTTATAATTATTAAGTAATGTAGTTGTTTGCTCGTTATGTAGTGTGTACTGGTTGTTTATGATGATTCTGGCTTTTACTAATGTTTTCGCTTATTTCTATGTATTGATTCTAAACTATCCTAATGATTAACTTTGAATTAAACTAAAAATATATTTGTATTTAATATTTTAGTTTAACTGTTCTCAGTTAAACTTTTGCATCTACGGTTGTCGCAAAATATTTTGTTTCTCATTTCCGGTCAGCATAGGCCAGCGTGCATGTAGAAACATCATCATTGTACTGCAGGTATCAGTAACTTGATGGTGATTCAGCTCTTTTTAGATGCTCATTGGTCCTTGCTCAAGTGCTTTCAAAGCAACATTCCTAGGCAATGAGCAAGGGTAAAATTATTGATAATTTTTAGTTCACCAATATTACACTATTCACCACCCGATTTCTCAATATTCTCCACCACAAAGTGGCCCAATCTAACCCAACCCACTGCTTCTTCTCGTGACCCAGTCGTGCTATAGCTCAAACCTCTCTTCTCACGAGCCACCCAATCAACTTCTCCCCCATCCCTGCCTCTCCTCTACCCACAGCCTCTTCCCCCCACCACCCCAGAAAGCTTGGAGGGGCTGGCCAAAGCCCTCATGGCTTACATACTATTTTTGGCTGAAATAAATTGTATACCTTCATCTTCTTATAAAAATAATAGAGTTTGAAAGTTATTATTAACAAGATCAGTAACGTCAACACGAGATCTAACAGTTATAATTTTATGTAATTTAAAAAAAACTTTATCAAAGCTAAAGAGCAACTAAAATAATTTTTTTTTTTTAATCTGGCAGATGTTTTTGCCGAACACCATAAAATTTCTACGCATGACTACAGAAAAAGTAAATATCAGAATCGTTAAATTCAAAGTAAACTTAGTTATTTCACAGATATCTTAAGTATATCTTCTTTACTTTTCTTACTTTATGAAAGCTAGAAAAAATAACAATGACTTTTAAAAATTCCTAATTAAATTTGAGAGCGATGTTTATAGTTTATCTCACATTTTGTTTGCGCGATTGTAAAAAACAGAACTTTGAAGATTAAAGGTTAAAGGTGTTTTGCCTCAAAACGTTTTTTCTGGAGTCATCTCTGGATGGAGAAATCTTTAATAATTTAGCAAACACTTTATATAGTTAACTTAACTGAATATTGCATTATTTTTAAATTTCTAGAGATAATTTTTAACTTGTTAATTTTAACTTGTTAAAAATTAACAATATCAAAAGAAGTAAAAGTGCAGTTAAATACAAACTACTAGCTTGTAAATAGACAATAGTATCGAGAATGATAGTTAAGTGTCCTTTTTACGCATTATTATTTAAATTTAATAAAAATGAAATTTACGTTGTAGTATATGGAAAGTAAAGAAAAAAAAAAAGTCTGTTTTTTGCTAATTTTTTGAAGCAATTCATAAGATTGATAAAAAGCAGTGTACAGAATCAAAGACACTTCACAAAAAAAAAAAAATGTAAATCCTCATTTAATGGACATGTATGCTATGAAAATTTTATAACAGTTGATATTTTATAACGAAAAATTAAAGTTTAAGCGTGCCTTTATCAATAGTGGCTGAAAGCACTAAGCTTGGATTGTATTTTGTGTTTAACTATAACTAAATTTTTACAACACAGACCTTGGTTACAAAAGTACTCACTTATTTTTATTTTTTTTATTTTTAACTTTGTACTCTGTTTTGTCTTAGTTTTATGCGTTGCTACTTGATACTAGCCAGAAATACAATGTTGTAGACTACTTAATTAATTTTTCAAAAATCCCCACAAATGTTGGTGCAGGACTCTAAATTATTCGTAAAATTAAAAAATTTGACTGTTGTAATAACCAGACTTGTGTATATAAAAATTCATATTTTGGTAAACTTACAGCTGTCATGACAACCGTATAATAAAAAATGACAAATGAATTAAATATCTGCAGATGAAGTAGACTTATACTGTAAAATAAGAGATGTTGAGATTTAAAAAATTTTGCATAGGTATGTTTTGTAGAGTTTATGAAAGAGGGCGTAAGTTTTTATTCTAACGGCTAGTAGGTGGGGCTCGTTTATGTATAATGAAAAAAAGGACGTATTATAATTTTTCCTAACATAAACTTTTCCTCAAAAAAAGCTAAGATTAAAATGTTTTGAATCGATGNATAATTTATAATGAAGGCACTAAGTTATCACAATTTATATTTAAGTAGTTTTATAAATTTTACTGTAACAAGTATTTTAAAATTAAATGTATTCAACATTTGTAATACAAATATTTGTATCTCATTTCCAGGTTCCTTTTAATTATACTTGTTACTTTGTCATTGAACTTCAATAAATTTAAGTAGAAAAAAATTATAATCAATTGCATTTATTAACTTCGTGCCCATCAGCCTAAGAAATACTGCAAGATTATCAATATAAAATTATTGATTCAGTCATTTAAACCAATAAATATAATAATAACTATTCCAATTTCAGCTTTGGGAGTCAAAGTGGCATAGTAGCCTTAGTTGTTACTGTTCTCGGAAAATGTGTCATATATTTAAGTAACATTTTTCTGATCTTATCTTTAATGGTGACATCCAGAAAAACTTTTTTTTTTGTTAAGTACTCACCGATAGATAAATGTTGTAAGTTAACAAAGTAAACGTTTCTTTTCCTTTTTATTGACATTAGAAAATATTTTTATCGTGTAGTTTTTGTTACCATAGGGACACATTTTGTTTTAAATAACTGTTAAAAATTAATTTCAAATTACAAAAAAAAATAAACGTACTTGACTACTCTGAACACAAAACCAAAAAAGAAAAATTAAATATTCACAAAAAAAGTGTGGCTGTCTCATTATAAATAATTATACATTTAAATATTGTTTGTTAATAAATAAAAAAACTGTGAAAGATGGCTTTCTCAAGATTCCTTTTAAAAAAAGTAAAAAAAATGGGAAATTTCTAGAAATTTCGATTTTACCGTATGTATGATTGCACTTTCATAACTTACACTTTAATACTCTCTTTAGTTAATTATGTACAATAACATTTCGGAAATTTTATGAGCCATTCGCTGAGGTTACTTGTCAGGATGATGACGAAACTAAAAAGAACAGCAACGAAGGTAAGGAGGAGGAGCCACTTGCTGAAGTGATCAATCGAATAATGAAGGAAATTATGAAAGCAGAAGGGAATAGTACAGATGGTAGAGAAAAAATACTTGCTCATGTAATGATAAGGAACAAACATATAGAAAAACAAGAAGTATTTATAAATAAAACAAAAAAACAGCCAATAAGTATGATAAAAAAAAATAACAAAAGAAAAGCGATTGATGCAAGTAATGGACTATAAGAAAAAAGTTATTGAAAAGAAAAGGTAGGCGATATGTATTCTTACACAAAAAATTTGCATTTCTGCTCAGCAAAATAATGATAACACAATAGATACAGTAAGTGGGACACACTGAAAAAAAATTAATGAATAAGACTAGTATAGAAGCAGAAAAGAGGTAACAAAGGAGGAAAGTATGTGAAATATATGTGCATACGCCGGTATGTGGAGTAGTCGATTAAGGAAAATTGATTTACAATTAAAGAGTTTCGATGAATAAAAGTTCCTAGTATTAAGTAACAATAAAAGTTCAGTAGAAGTTTCTGCATTACTAGTTTGCAAGTACATTGGATCACTGTGCTAGTCTGATTGTTGCATTGCTGACAGCTTTAGCATGATGAGAAATTTAATGTTAGTACTAATGTTCTACGTTATTTATTATTATTAGACTTAGTTAAAAAATTAATTAATAAAAAAACGATACCATAGTAAGAAATGATGTATTAAAGTTATTAGTTTTTTCTTCATGGAGTTAATAATAAGAATATATATGAAAGACACTGCATAAAATACTTACAAGAAGTCATTAAAGTTATGGTTGTTCTTTCTTGTTAGTTGAAATTAAGTTGTATTCGAAAAGAAATTGATAAAAAAAGGTTACTATCAGAAAACGTTAAGTATCCTGTAGTATGTTTTAATCAACTTTTTTTTAATTTTGTCAAAAAATACGTTGGTATCATATCTGTAAAATCTATAGGTATTCGTCAAATTTAACTTTTAAGTCTATTGCATACACTAAAAAGTAATTTATTAAGTTATTCTAACAATTCCATTGGTTAAAAAACAATAAAGCTATTTGTAATAAATTTTGTAATTTTGAACTTTGTCATCAGTTACATGTAATTTTATTGAAATATTTTTGAATACATTCTGATTAGAAAAAAATAATAGGAAAAAATCTCTTAAGTCTACATTCTAAGTTGTTATAAAACGAAACGAAATCATCATTTGATCGTTTGTTAACTGAAAACATTGATAATGCCATCTTATTATGACAAATGTTAAACAATTAAACTTAAAAATTGATTCTTATTTTTTTTGGATCTACGTGATAACATTATTTACTAGTTTAAGACTATTCATATATACATTAGTAATCCAAAATTTTCTTTTATCCATAAAATCGTACGTTACTGACAAATTTAAATCTTTTGATCTCTAGTGGGTTTTCTTACCTTACTTTTATTTGTAGAAGATGTACAAAATTCTAGCTTTTAATTAGTAAGAGATTTTTCATCGGTTCAAAATGTACAGGACCCCTAAAAGTGGGCTTCAATGGTCCACTCTACAGCTGCTTTGGTAAAAAAGTGGCATCCTTTTAACGACTGGGTAAACAAGCAACTCTAAAAAACTTACATTTTGTATTTGTTAAGGCTTTTATAAGAACGTATTAAATAAGAACAGCAATTAGCTCCCTTGAAAAATGTTGAATTAATCTTTTCAGCCCCAATGTATTCCTTAAATCGGAGTTTTGAGTCTTAAAAAAAGGAGTATCCTTGGATGCAAGTACTTTAAGTAATAAAAGTAAATACAATCTTAATCTATGAATAACTATCAAGTTCATTTATGAAACTTTTTTTCTTAAAAAACACTTATGTTTGTACATTTTGTATTTCGAGTTTTTAAAATCTAGAATCTATATCAATGGTATTGTTACTGTAACAAGTATTTTAAAATTAAATGTATTCTAGTCAAAAGTTTACTTAATTTCAAAGCAATGAAGAGTCTTTTGTACAAAAACAAAGCTCAATCTGTGAAGATCTATCTCAAAACTAAGAATTTTCTTTGAAACATGCTGATAAGAGCTCCCTAACTTATGTGCTTTATCATTATTTCACTTGCACTTTACTAAGAAAAATTTCTGTTTCATTATGGCCTCTTATTTAAGCAGAACAACCAACTATAAAATTAGTTATAGTATAACTTTGTCTATATAACAACTGATTATTCATCTTACTTACCATTGTTTTTAAATACTTATTTTTTTATATAATTTCTTTTGCAATCTAGTTGTATTATTTCACTCACCAGTAGCAATTAAAACGCGTAACTTAACGAAACAAAACTGAGCTTTATGAGTAGAAGTAAACAAAAATACTTAGCTTAAGGTAAAAATCTCGACTTAACTACTATTTTTTAATCAACACCAACACCTAGCAACGCAAAGAAACATTTTGATCACACGGCCACTCACACCTTCCAGAACTTTTTTTTAAACTATATACCCAAAATCACCTCCTGTTCTTTCAGATTATCGCCACAAAAGTTCTGAATGTTAAGACCTTACAATACTTTAAGATCTCACTTTTATCTTCTTTCGTTGTTGATACAGAAGATGAACACATCTCCAAGATGAAGAATGACTTTACTTGAACCTTTTTCTAAGTTGCAAGGTACATTTTATCCAACTGCTCATACAACTAAATCTAAATTTTGTTTTAATATCTGCAGGATTTAAGCTCCTACCTTGACTCCACCACTAAGTTACCCAGCATCTTCAATCCTATTATATCTATTTGATTCTACCAGCTTATCCCATTGTACGTCTCTACTCTGGCATTGGCTGTACAGAAAAGTAAGCAATGTAAAAAAAAACTGAAGCAAAGTAGTTTGGATAATCTTGTTTCATGGGAAATTAGAGTTCTGTTCGAATGTTTTATTTTTATCTAGTGTTTTGGTAACTTTCTAATGGCTTAGACAACATCATTCATCTTCTTGACAATTTCAAACTGAGCGCTCCTGATACTCTGCAGTATTTAATCCTTTTCTTTAATTTTTTGTGAATTATAGAGCCAAACTATTCATCCGTCCAAAAAATCAACTATTTCTGCTTGTTTACCGTAATGGGCCTTGGTCTTGCTAGATATTATAGCTAAGGTGTTCCTTGTCAACTTATAGACTCCTGCCATCTTTTTTCTGAGGCTTACACATAATTCTCCGGTGATAAAGCTTGCTCCGGTAAGTGCTATAACCTTTTACTAACCTTTTCAATTCTGAGATAAAACTAAACAAACTTTATGATCTGGAGTATGAGTATCTAAGGTAAATGTACAATCTAACTTTGAGAAAGCTGAAATAGGAGGAAATGTTACAACACCCTTTAATTTTAGAAAAGCTTTCTGACATTTCGAAGACCGTTTAATCCTCTAATTTTTGATATCAAACTAGGGTAAGTGTGGGTATTAGGTTAGTATAACTTCGTAAGCTTAAAACAAGACTGTTTGGTGATTAAGTAAATACTTTTTTGTTACACGTAAAAGTTAAAATGTTAATTCATAAAGGAAAGATATTGCAATAACTAAAAAAAAATTTTGTCATTTATTAAAAAGTATTAATTGATGAAGTATCTCGATATATGTTATTTGGCGAACGTGCATGTACTATTGCACGATTATTATCGTGGAGGATTGTGTTATTGTACTGGTATTATCGTGGTTATTTTGTCATCGAGAAATGGATGGCCTCATAAGTAGGTAGAATTACCTTGGTAGGTAACTAGTAAGCAGCATTAAACTACCTATGTACATACATGTAATAAGTGTTGAGCTTTTTTTTTTGTTTTAATAGATACATGAATATTGACGACTCTATCACTAATTTAACAATAATTAATCATGAAAAATAAAAGCGCTTAATTCATTCAAAAACTTTCGTACTTCTGTAGTATTTGACTAAAGACACCTAGCTGACAATACTTTTAGCATAATTCTTGAGGACTATGGTGCTATATTAATACTTTTTGTTCTGATTCAATGCGTCTGACAGCCTTAGGTAGTTACAATTTATATAAGATAGCAGTTATAAACAAATTATAATGAATTGTTTAAAACTTACTTATATTAACAAAATATTGCAGGTCCATTAACTCTAGCCATTTTGTTGTAATAAGGTAGGTACCTAGGTAGGTATGACGTAAACGGGTAAGGTCAGCCAAACAGATAAAAAGTACACCGTGATTATTAAAATTACATCAGAATTCGTGTGCCAATTACTTTTTTGTTAAATATTATTTAAAAATCGATAAAATGATGAGCCAATAAATTTCATTTGTAAATAAAAATATATCCTTTAAAAGTGTATGACACTGTTGTATAATAATTATTATTAATGGGCAAAATACAAATGTTTTTAAAATATGTGTTCACAGGCATGATTGACAGTATTTCATCCATATCTATACCTTCATCTCAGATCTTATTTAAATCGGACAACAAAAAATAGATCGTTATGATTTGTTAAAATATCATAAAATAAATAGTTACGATATTTTTTTCTCCATTTTCGCAGATATATATTTCGAAAAGAAATTGATAAA
>NW_019384288.1:3402396-3442143 GCF_000648655.2 Copidosoma floridanum | reverse complement strand
CTGCCGCTCATCAAGTGCAGACGTAATAATTAATTTTATAAGATTAACCAGACGTTCCGTCTATTTTTTCCTTTTCTGTTTTATTTTATATGTATACTAGTAATATAAAATAAAGTGATATAAAACTAATTGAAAAAGGAATTTAAATTATTATAAAATAATAAATAACAAATAAATAAATAAAAAAATAAATAATTATAAATTGACGGAAAGAGGAAGTGCAGGCCATCAGAATCAATAATTAGCGGAAAGAAAGGTAAGTTAATCTGGATATTATTTTCAACATTCTACTTCTTCCTTCCTTTTTAATTTTTCTTAAACAAACAAATAGATGGACTATCTGCTCTCTCGCAGCCTGTGAAGGAGCGTAAGACTGTAGTCCACAGTTTTTAGTTTTTGATTTGAAGCTGAAAACAAACTTAAATGACATTAAACGTTATTGAACAGTTTTAATACGATGTGGCTAAGACGTTGAACTTGTCTTTTAAATAATTCACATTTCTTTTTATATATTTAAAGATTAGCTTCTTGCAATAAAAAAAATATCTTTTCTAGATTTACTACCATTTTTTCAAGTGAATCTGCTAACACCATAATTTGATCTTAATAAACTAAGCAGATTTCATACAACAATCCTTTAAGTTCTTCTTTCATAAGCTGTTTAAAAGTAGCTGGTCCATTTCACAACCCAAATGGCATAACTTTAAATTGATACAATCTTGTCTAACAAATAAAGGTGTAATTACTCTATTTTTATTATTGATATTCACTTGCCAGTAGCCACTCGTAAAGTGTAATGTAGACAACTGAGCTCATCTTGATTATTTATCAAATGTGTTATCGAATTGTGGTAAAAAACATGCCATTCTAATTGTTATCGCATTAACTGCTTAAAAGTTAACAAAAAATCTAGTAGAACCTTTTTTTTTTCTCGGATTCCTGAAGAACACGAGGAACTTGATTTTTCAGTAACTCCTTATTTTACTATTTCCGTTACTAAAGTGGTAACTTTCTTTTATTCGGAAATACGTAATATTCTTAGTGGCAGTCTAATTGGTCTCATTTTTTTTTAAGTGTATCTCATGCTTGTCCTAATTTCATATTTCTATGCCATTTTTATCTTTGCAAACATCTATATATTTAACAAGTAAACTTGCGAAACTCTGATTTCTGGTGATAGTCTAATTCTTCATAATTTTTCTACAACATACCCTGTTACTTTACTAGGTCACTGTCCTGTAGGTTCAAAGTCTGTTGAACAGGAGCATCATCTTCATTATGTGAATCTATTTTCTCACATATTAAAGTATGAATTTTTTTTTGTTAAGCCTATCTAATTAAAGAAACCGTTTCTAAAAATACAATCATCAACCATGTTTGCTATACACACCAACATTTTAACCTCATGTTTTTTTAGAATTACAAATGCTTTAACCCGAAGCTTTACAAAAACATCCTAACCAGTTGAATACCTTAGTGTTACAGAATGAATAAGAATTTTAGTATTCACTGAATTTACAAATTTTTAATCTAAAAGGTTGACATCAGAACCAGAATCTAACAGAATATTACAAATTATGTTATTTATTGTACCTTGGAACTTAAATTAACTGGAATCTCCATTAGTCCTTTTGTTATTTATGGCTGAATGTGAAAGACAGGGCTTGTTAAAAGTTAAGCTCGCTCCTGATAAATCAACAAGACTTAGTTTTCCTGCTGGTTATACACATCGAGCTTAGGACAATTGTACTTTGCGTGGCCTTTCTTTCCGAAAATTGAGCACTCAATATAAGTGACATCCAATGGTTCTTTCTCCTGACTTGTTTTTAGACAAAAATTTAGTTACAATCCTCTGTTATGTTTCTGCAACAACATCAGTCCCTTAATGTCTTCTGTTTTCTTTAAAAATTATCTTAACCTCAACTACCTTATTGAATCACTTTAGTTTTTATTTTATAGTTAAGAATAACACGTGTTGACAACTATTTTTTCCAAAACCAACCTTAATTTCGGAAGTTAAACTTAACAGTACTTCTGACTCTGAAAAATTAACAAGCATCGATCTCACCTTTCCACGTTAACCAAAAATTGAAGCAATTATTTTCCTGATATCATCCCAACTATTTAACTTAATGATCAGATTAAACTAGTTGTAGAAATCTTTAAATAGATAACTACGTCATATTCATCCACCTTATTATTAAGAGGTAAGAATGAGCGTGTTACTAAACCATTCGAAAGAGATTGCCCAAAAAATGCATGTTGAGTTGGTAGAGATTGTATTAACTGTGATGTCTGTACTATTTGTGGCCATTGAGGTGGTTGTGGCTAAAAATTTACAGCAATACTTATTTGATTTATGTCACGGATTAATCGTGTTATTTCACTGTTGTAACTGCCTTTCGTTTAAGAGGGATCCCCGTTTGACTAAAAGTGTACTTCACTTAGTCTGCAGACCCATAACCATCTTACGAGCATTAGAAATAGTTGACCTCAACTGCTAGAGTATCCTCTTATGAATTCTTCGTTGTTTGCGTAGTATATCTACCATTTCCTACCGTAGGTCGTCAAGCTAAACCTGAAAATCATCACAATTTTTCTGCAGCTCAACAAACTCTCTTTTGAGTTTTACTATTATTTTAACCTACATTCTCACTATTCTCCTTATGTTTTTTATTTGGCTTTTCAATTCCAAACTTCACTGCTTTTTGATCATCCAAAAGATTGTTAATTGCATGGAAACTTATACGTTCCACGATTTTTTTCAAAACTGTGTACCCAATAATGTAAACAAGTCAAATCTTACTACGTCTACGATCTTATTAACTTTTAGAAATAGTAATAGATACCAAACAATTCCAATAAAGAAAAAAACAGGTAAGACAGTAATTTTAACCAGTAAATCATTTAAAGAACACTTTATAGCACAAGAAAAAACTTTTTTTTTTCAATTGAAAAGAAATTATTGCAACCTATAATCAAATCTATAAGAAACAACTAATTAATCACAACAGCGTTAGTGCCTTAGAATACTGTGGCAAACAAAAAACGCAAGACCTTGGACCATTTGAGCTAAGACCAGCTTTATTTAAAAATCGACTTATTAAAGCCAAGCTACTTATTTTATTCTAACTCTTTAACCAACGACAGTATCTATATTAGGAATTCTTAACTGCATAATTTATAATGAAGGCACTAAAAGTTTTATGCTGTGACTGAATAAGAAATTGCATATAAGTGGATAAAGTTCTCTAAAAGTTTTGCGAAATATTTACGGTAATGCAAAAAATTTTGTTTTTGAATTAACAATATAAATATAAAACATTAATAAATCAACCTTTTTACAACAGGCATTTTTCCCAGGCTTCGCCTACCCTGGTACTACTCTCCACCAGCGGGTAAGGCAAGTACAGCACTTTCGAAGGACATTTTTTTGAGTGTTATTGGGTAAAGAATAAGCACTTGCCTGACTAGTAAGATAGCCTTCCTTTTTTAACTCCATTAGCAGGTTCGTCTCTAAAATCTCAGATTAGCAGCTGGTACGTATAAAAGGGTAGCATAAATTAAAACTTCTAATAGGGTAGAATAATTAACACTGTACATGATATTTATTCTTACAAAATACCAAGTAACACATTGCTTTAAAGGTTTTGCTTCGTGAGTACTTTATTTATGCACGAAGTTCTCAAGAAGTTCAACCATCGTGAGTAGTAAACTATTTTTTTTTTTTTTTCATTCGTTTTTCAAATTTTTGTTTTAGTAAGCAACATGGATGCAGTACTAAAGTTTACAGAGCTTCGTTCTTCTTATGGGTCTGGTGACCCCTTGTTACCTGAGAAATTGTGTCTATACTCATCTCATGTTTAAAGAACTTTGTTCGTACCTTGGATCCCATGACCCATTAATACCCCCTGGTTTGTTGTTTTAATTTCCTTTGTAGTTTCATTTTTTTTTATTTTTTTTTTTNGCGCCTTGGCGGAGAGAGCGATCGGGGCGCGGGGGGGAGGACTCGGCAGGACACGACCGCGCAGCCAGCGCCCTCGCGGCCGAAAAACTCACATACCGCCCGCCTTGCTCCCGGAGCGACAATCAAACGCCGCCCGCCGAAGGAGTCTGGGCATCAGATGAAACAGTCGCCGACGGCGGCGTCTCAGCGAGATCTGGGACCGGAAGAAATGCAAGCTTGGCGACGGGCCGCAGGTACTCCCCGGTGGCTGTCTTCAGAGTGGCCGCACGGACGAGACCATCGGGTCCTGGATGAACGTGGGTGATGCGGCCAAGAGGCCAGCGCCCATCCGTCCGAAGTAGAGTTGAGTCGAGAAGAACCACGGTGTCGCCCACGGCGAAGTTCCGGCGAGGGGTACGCCACTTCGGTCGTTGCTGGAGTGTGTTCAGGTACTCTCGACTCCAGCGAGACCAAAACTGAGCTCGAATCGCCCTGACGAGGTCCCAATAAGCGAGAGTGTCCAGCCTTTCCGATGGGGGCCCAGCCTGGATGACGGCATCAAGAGGGGCGCCGATGAGGAAATAGATGTATTATTTCGACAACAAATGCATAATTGATAAAACAAGTACATCATTAAATGTATTATTAGTGAATACATTTAAAAAAATGGAATGTTACAGTTACGAACCACACCGTAAGTACAAGAAGCAGAGTTTCTATAGTCGACAGCGCTCGTAGCAGAGTGGGTAAGGTACTGGACTTATATGCAGGAGGTCGAGGGTTTACATCTCTTTATTGGAAAATGTTTTTTTTTTTTTTTTTTTTTAGAATTTTATAAGAAAAAATTCATAAAAATTATTGTGGAAAAATAAAATTGCTTGGAAGTGTGAGGGGAAATGAAGGATAAAGGTGTGCAGAAGAGTAACACGGCACGGTTGGCAGATATACATATATAGTGGGGAGAGGGAAAGTGTACAGAGAACAGTAGGTGAGGGGCACGGGGTAAGGGGGGAAACTTGAAAGGAAGAGACTCTGGGTAAACCACTTTCGTTTCAAAAAAAAAAAATTTGTCGGTTTTAAAATTCCAGCCCCCCGAGTAACGCGACATAAAGAACTTCGTCCTAAAAACCGTTCTCTCTAGCTGATAGGCGTAATCTAAGTCCATGCGCGTGATATGATGAGAAATGAGCTTTGAAGCCCATTACACACATTACACAGACATGCTGTGAAGTCACAACTCCCCCTTTGTCCTGATTCCCGCATTTAACGGCATAGTGCTACCACTCGTCGAACAAACTGGCCCTTGTTTTTTCTGACGTGTCGTGAGCTTATCTACCTCCCTTCTCTCTTACACACATACACTCACTCAACCATACTTTACACACATTCAACCTCTTTTATTGCCTTTGGTCCTTCTTCGTCCTCTACGCTCGTAGCATATGGCACTGAGAACACACATTAAATAATGTGGTAAAAATACGTATGTTTAGAAAATATGTATGGTATTACAGGACCTTGTAGCCGCCGATGACTTGCCCAAAAAAATAATTGTGTAGTGACGTGATGGCTTCAGCTACCATGTCACGAAATGACAGCAATAAAAATTGAAAAGGTACTTATGCTTCAAGCACTAACATGGAATTTTGGATGAGAAAAATTATCAAGTCAGAATAAAATATCTAATAAATGTAATGTATGCATGTTCAAAAGTTCTACTGAAAGCAGCCTACATAGTTTTTGTTTTAGTTTGTAATTGATTAATACTGACACTTTTAAGTTGTATGGTTTTTAAATTGTGTTACTTTAGAACAACGTTTTTAAACTTTTATTTTTCAGAGTGAGTCATTAGAACTAGAAAAATAAGTTATTAACAAAGTCTATCCCATAAGAATCATGCAAGTCGGTTTTTCTTCCCTATGATATTTATAAAAATTAATCTTGTCGAAGCAAATCTTTTCGTAGCTAAAATCTTACTTCTTAAAAGTGATTGGAAAAACAGAAAACTGGTGAAATTTGATGCTTAAGAGTTTTTTGTTTTATTTAAATGACAGATGTAAAAACTACTTAAACATACACTAGAAAAAAACTTGTGGCACCACTTTACCAACGCTACTGTGTGCAGTGCCCTCAAGTGGTTGGTGTAACTAGTCCCTCAGGTTGGATGGACTACTCATCCAAGATTAGAGGGCAGCAGTACCAAGCACTCGATTGCGTTGCTGTGTACAAATATACATACATACACAGGGGGATACGTACCTCATTTGTACGCATAAATCATGAATATTGCGTCACCGTTCATTTCTAAAATATTGTAGGACTGATCGCAACATATACTAATAAATATACATGTATACTGTAAGAAAAAGGCATATGTACTGGTTAACTGACATAAACAATTTTATCCTTGTTACAAACAATAACTTTGCATTTTACAAATTGTTTTTTTTTTTAAGTACTATTTTCTTATTACAAATTTTATATTATAATTCCTACAAGTTTCACAAATTTTTACAGTTCAAATGTAAAGATAATAAAAATGTTTAAATAGCTCACATATGCAATTATAGATAATACTTCGTTACAATATAGAGCGTACCTTCGAAAAGTGTTGAAAAACATGAAGCATTATTAGGAATATTGTAATACTTCACAGTCATTTTTAAACAGTAATGAGAATGAAATATATATGCATGTACATGTTTATAAGATATTCTTTCATTTAAACTTGTATTTAAAATAAGTATCATCTCTACTAAAAATAATTTTTGATATCTCTCCAAAAAATTTTTAAATCTTAATGTTATTAGCTACAATAAAAGGTTAAATTTTAAATAAATATTTATAAAGTGTTTTGTGGAAAAATACTCTTTATTGATAGTGGAACGTATACAGGCTGCGAGACAGCAAATAAACACATTAACGTCGCGTCGTAGTCTCCTTTGTTCTCCTCTTCTCTCTTCTTCTTCTTGTTGAGCGAGTGGCGGCTCACACGTCTTGCTTGGCGGTCGGCTCGAGCACGATTGATTGTAGCGCGCAGCACCGAGCGCCTTGGCGGAGAGAGCGATCGGGGCGCGGGGGGGAGGACTCGGCAGGACACGACCGCGCAGCCAGCGCCCTCGCGGCCGAAAAACTCACATACCGCCCGCCTTGCTCCCGGAGCGACAATCAAACGCCGCCCGCCGAAGGAGTCTGGGCATCAGATGAAACAGTCGCCGACGGCGGCGTCTCAGCGAGATCTGGGACCGGAAGCAATGCAAGCTTGGCGACGGGCCGCAGGTACTCCCCGGTGGCTGTCTTCAGAGTGGCCGCACGGACGAGACCATCGGGTCCTGGATGAACGTGGGTGATGCGGCCAAGAGGCCAGCGCCCATCCGTCCGAAGTAGAGTTGAGTCGAGAAGAACCACGGTGTCGCCCACGGCGAAGTTCCGGCGAGGGGTACGCCACTTCGGTCGTTGCTGGAGTGTGTTCAGGTACTCTCGACTCCAGCGAGACCAAAACTGAGCTCGAATCGCCCTGACGAGGTCCCAATGAGCGAGAGTGTCCAGCCTTTCCGATGGGGGCCCAGCCTGGATGACGGCATCAAGAGGGGCGCCGATGAGGAAATGGCCCGGAGTGAGGACATCAAGGTCTCCCAAGTCGTTGGAGAGAGGAGTGAGCGGTCTACTGTTCAAGACCATCTCGATGCCAATGAGAACAGTCGAAAACTCCTCGTAGGTCAGGTGCCGAGAGCCCATGACGCGTCGGAGGTGGCCCTTGACCGACTTGACACCCGACTCCCAAAGACCACCAAAATGAGGCGCCCCAGGTGGGATGAACTGCCACGAAACACCTTGATCGGCGAGCGTTCCAGCAACAAGCGCCCAGTCAATCTCCGCGTCCTGAAGAGCTTCGCGCAGCTCGAGTTCGGCCCGTCGGAAGCAAGTGGCGTTATCACTCCACAGCTCGGCCGGGCGTCCACGGCGACCGGAGAAACGGGTGAGAGCGCCGAGAAAAGAGGCCGTTGAGAGATCGCCAACGAGCTCGAGGTGCAACGCCTTCGTCGTCAAGCACACAAAGACCGCAATATATCCCTTGGTGGTCCGGATGCCTCGTCCACGCGAAGCGAGCACGTGGAAAGGGCCCGCGTAATCAACCCCAGTGCGACCGAAGGCTCGACAAGGAGTGACCCGGGAGGCTGGTAGAGGGGCCATAAGCTGGGTGGATGCCCGCGCTTGCAGCCGGGCGCAGACGATGCAACGGCGCAGGTGGGCCTTGATTCGTGTCCTGCCACCGATAATCCATGCCTGCCGGTGCACATATGCGCTAGTAAGCCGGAAGCCACCGTGGAGGGCTCTGGAGTGCGCCCGGGCGATGATTAGTCGAGCCAGAGGAGAGGAACCGGGGACAATTGGCGGATGCTTCTCCTCATAGGTCAGCGACGAATGTGCGAGCCGCCCGCCGACGCGCAAGATCCCATTGGTATCCAAGAACGGAGAGAGGGCCGTGAGCGGGCTTGTTTTTGGTAACTGCTCACCCCTTTGCAGTCGAATAACCTCCGCCTCGAATGCTGGAGCTTGACTCAGACAGACACAAGCCAGGAAAGCGGCGTGGAGCTCGGTCGGCGTTGGTGGCGAGAGCACGGGGAGAGCGGGCTCGCAATGGAGACGGCGCCGAATCCACCGCCGCACACGAACGAGCAATTGCGTTAGGACGTGGAGACTGGAGAATTGCTCAAGCAGGTCGAAGCTGGACGGTTGAACGGTGCAGCAACTGATGAGAGCCGGCGCTGGTCGGGATACGGGCTCCGGGGGCCATAACCCGATGTCACGAACCAGCCAGGAGGGCCCGTGCCACCACAAAGGCTGATGGCGGAGACCTGACATGTCGGCGCTCCGAGTGGCCAGATCCGCCGGATTTGACGCCGTCGGGACGTGCCGCCAGATGCTCGGAGAGAATATTTCTTGAAGCTGGGCCACGTAGTTGTCGACGAGCACATTATTGGTCGGCTGGGAGGAACGAAGCCACTGCAGAACAATCTGAGAGTCGCTCCAGGCGTGGCAGCGATCATCGGGGACACCCAGCTCATCCGCGGTTGATCGGAGCAGCTTTGCACCGAGTAGAGCGGCTCTGAGCTCAAGGCGAGGAATCGTCATCCGCGCAACAGGCTCGGAGACTGGCCTGAGTGAGCGGATGGGGGCAAGCTTTGAGCGAGCCAAAAGGATGTAGCAGGAAGCCGGCTCGCCCGGGCGCTCCAACCGCGAGTACACTACGGCGGCCATCGCCCGCCGGCTGGCGTCAGCGAACACGTGCAGATGAAGGTCGGACGCTGGCAAGACACCGATCCATCGGGGAAGAGAGAAGCCGGAGATGACTTGGAGCTCAGACACAAAGTCCATCCAGCGCCGGACCATGGACGATGGTACTGTTTCGTCCCAGTCGAGGTGAGCCCGCCAAAGATCCTGCAGCAGCAATTTCGCGTTCAAAGTGATTGGCGCAAGCCAACCACGTGGGTCGAAGACGCTTGCAAGCGCCGCGATCATGGTCCTCTTCGTAGTCTGGCGTTGCACGACGACCGGAGTCAGGCGAAGGCGATCGACCGGGGGATCCCAACCAACGCCCAGCTCGCTAACAAGGCCCTCAGCGCCGAGCTGATCCCAGGCGGGGCGCAAGCGAACATCGGGCAGAAGATCCTCGAGCAGCTCTGGTGTGCTCGCGACCCACTTCCGGAGCGGAAAACCGCCAGCTTGCATGAGGCCGATCAACTGGTCACGGAGGTGTCGCGCAGTGTCGAGACTATCGGCTCCAGAGATAATGTCATCGACGTAGCGGTCGCGCATAACAACGGGCACCGCATCGGGCCAACGGGAGCCCTCGTCCTCGCACAGCTGCTGGATGGTACGTAGGGAAAGATACGGAGAGCACGACGCGCCGTATGTGACAGTGAGCAACTGGTAGTGCGTGGGCGGCTCTCGAGGGTCCGCGCTCCAAACGATCCGCTGCAAGTCGACGTCTCGGTCATCGATCCAGATCTGGCGGAACATCATTTGAACGTCGCTGCAGAAGGCGATACGATGTCGGCGCCAGCACAGTAACACGTGAGGTAAGGCCGTTTGAAGTCAAGGCCCGGCGTGGAGGACATCGTTTAGACTGCAGCCGCTCGAAGTTGGATGTGAAGCGTTAAAGACAACGCGCAGCTTTCGGCCCTGGTCACTATGCTGCCATATGCCATGATGCTGGATGTAATGAGCGGGGTGGGACGACCCGGCCAACTGAGCGCTAGTGAGAGGCCTCATGTGACCCAAAGCGAGATAATCGGCCATAAACTTGGTGTATTCGACGGCCATCTCGGGGGCTCTCTGTAGCTGGCGCTGCAGCGCAGTCAACGAGGCCAGGGCGCTCTGACAACTATCACCGAGGAGCTGCAAGCCCCCTTGCTTTAGAGGCAGGCGCACGACGTAGCGCCCGTCCTCAGCCCGGCCATGGTCAGCGAAGCTGCGTTCACATTCGACGTCGTCGGGGGCCTGCCGGTGGGCCTGTGGAACGTCCTCGAGTTCCCAGAAGCGCTGCAGCAGGGATGCCAGCTCAAGATGCCAAGGAGGAGGCGAGTCGGCCTGAGATGTCAGACAGACGTTCGGTGAGGCGTGCGGCATCTCTAGGCCGGCGGCCTGCCCAATAAAGACCCAACCAAAGACAGTGGCCTGAGCTACGAGGTCGTCACGCTGAATCTGGCCAGGCTCCAGCAAGCGATGGTAGACGTCCACACCGAGGAGGAGGTCGATCACGTGTGGCGTGTCGAATTTGGAGTCCGCCAGCGGCTCGAGGTCGAGCCAGCGCCGAGCGACAGCGGGGTGCAGGGGCGCGCGTGGGGAAACAATCCCGAGCCACGGGAGGCAGAGAGCCATCAGCGTGGTCGGCGGCTCGCTCTCCCTGAGGTGAAGCCGAAGTCGAGCACGAGCCCTCGAACGGACGCCCGGGTCGCCGCCGACGCCCGAAATGTTGAACTCGGCGAGTTCCATCGGAGCGTTGAGTTGACGAACGAGGCTGGCGGAAGCAATGGTGACCTCGGAGCACGAATCCAGGAGGGCCCGGACCGTCACAGTCCGGCCAAGAGGCCCGCTCAGGCGGACAAGCGCGGTCGGCAACACTGCCAGTCAGGACCGCGACGCCTCATCGGATGGCGGACCGGCAGTGGGCACGGCCGCTGGATCCGCTTTCGGAAGCTTCGGTGGCGTGGGTTCAACAGCGGGCTCTGACCCGCGGCGCCGGCTGCTGTCATGCAGAGAACTGTGGTGTGGCTCGCGGCAGTGCTGACAGACCGAGCGTGAGGGACAAGCCTTTACAGCATGGCCGGACCGAAGACAGTTGAAGCACAGTCTCGCCTGGTAAACCAGATCTCTCCGAGCGCGCGGCTCAAGACCGTGAAACTGTGCGCAGTGGCCCAGGTAGTGAGACCCCTGGCAAGCCGGGCAGGCCGACACCGTGCCACCCGTCGCAAGAGTACGATAGGTACGGCCGGCCGAGGCAGGGACCGCCGGACGCGCACCGGGCACGGCGGACTGGCGTGCAGGATGGGAGGCCTCCACGGAGCTCAGAGCCCGGCATCGCTGACGCAGGCGCCCGGCGTCCGAATTTGCGACCTCGAGTCGCTCAAGCTCGTCCTCCCACGCGCGCCGCGTCGAGGAGTTCATCCCCGTGAGTGCACAGGAAACGAACCAGTCGTCCCACTCCGCCACCGGACGGCCCAGAGTGCGCAGCTGATCTCAATGGCGGCCCAACGTGTCCAACAGACCATGCAAACCTCGAGCCGACTCCTCTCGCAATGGTTTAATGTTGTGAAGCGCCGTGATGTGGTCGTGTACGAGAATGCGGTGGTGCTCGAACCGTGCCTCCAACAGGGCCCAAGCGGTCTCGTAGTTCGCGTCAGCGATCTGGATGGCCTCGAGCGTCGTTTTGGCGTCCCCCTGGACGAGTGATTTTAAGTAGAAGAGCCGTTCGACGTTCGTGAGATGGCTGTCCTCGTGGATGAGGGCGCGAAAGAGGTCTCGGAAGCTTTCCCAGTCCTCTCGCTTGCCGGAGAAGTTGGGAATGCTGATCCGGGGCAGGCGAGGGCCAGACGAGCAGCTCGGTGAAGGGGCATGATTACCGTCGGTGGGCGGCGGGAGGGGCGCCATTGACAGCCTCGCGTCGTAGAGGCGCGCCCTTGCGGTGATGTAGCTGGCCTCCACTCGCGTGTACAATCGATCCAGGAGGCCCCGCTTCTCCGGCGGCGGGCCGTCCAGCAACCTCACGTGGTTCGACTGGAAATCATGCCAGTAGCCCTGGAGAAGCTCTAGCCTCACGTCCACAAGCCCCAGGCTCCAGGCTTCGATCCGGTCCACGTCGAGCGCGAACTGCGTGACAACGTCTGCGAGGGCGCTCTGGGAGCCGTACAGGCTCGTCCAGCCGTCGTCTGACCTGAAAGCACGATCACGTGCTGTATATTTGTTCTGGATTTTGCCTCCGGGCCACCATCGATTGGTGGCGTCGGCAAAACAGAATTGAGTAGTAGTTGGGGGAGGGCAAGCGGCCGTAAAGCGGTAGAGACAGAGCGGGAGAGGGATTGAAGTTGTAGGTTAGGGACGATCTGGCTGTAACCAAGCGCGCGGCGTATCTGCCTTGGCCTAGTCGAACGAGTCTCTCGCGACCAAAATGGCCGCCACGGCAAACAACAAAGGTCATCAAGTGGACCGTAGCAACAATGGCCGCCGCCGCGGTCGAGCGAGGCGGCCATGGTCCCGACGTGTTCATGCACGCCGCCAGCGACGCAGTTTCGATTGCGGCTGGGCTGTAGAGCTGGACCGCGGGCGCTCACCGCCCACGGCAACCCTGACCACCACGGGTGACGCGGATGCCCCACACGGCACGCGTATATGGCGACACGGATCGACCGCGGCCCAATTAACTCATTCCGGGCCGCGGGCACTCTCGCGGCCGCGGCGGCTTTACCCACACGAAAAGCTGTCACTTTACTTACATTACGTTAAGAAGCTGGTCGTCCTGTCCTGCTGCGTCTCCGCTGGTCGCCGGTCGCCTCACTTCAACGGGATCCGGCTCGAAGGACCAATGTTTTGTGGAAAAATACTCTTTATTGATAGTGGAACGTATACAGGCTGCGANGATCGCCAACGAGCTCGAGGTGCAACGCCTTCGTCGTCAAGCACACAAAGACCGCAATATATCCCTTGGTGGTCCGGATGCCTCGTCCACGCGAAGCGAGCACGTGGAAAGGGCCCGCGTAATCAACCCCAGTGCGACCGAAGGCTCGACAAGGAGTGACCCGGGAGGCTGGTAGAGGGGCCATAAGCTGGGTGGATGCCCGCGCTTGCAGCCGGGCGCAGACGATGCAACGGCGCAGGTGGGCCTTGATTCGTGTCCTGCCACCGATAATCCATGCCTGCCGGTGCACATATGCGCTAGTAAGCCGGAAGCCATCGTGGAGGGCTCTGGAGTGCGCCCGGGCGATGATTAGTCGAGCCAGAGGAGAGGAACCGGGGACAATTGGCGGATGCTTCTCCTCATAGGTCAGCGACGAATGTGCGAGCCGCCCGCCGACGCGCAAGATCCCATTGGTATCCAAGAACGGAGAGAGGGCCGTGAGCGGGCTTGTTTTTGGTAACTGCTCACCTCTTTGCAGTCGAATAACCTCCGCCTCGAATGCTGGAGCTTGACTCAGACGGACACAAGCCAGGAAAGCGGCGTGGAGCTCGGTCGGCGTTGGTGGCGAGAGCACGGGGAGAGCGGGCTCGCGATGGAGACGGCGCCGAATCCACCACCGCACACGAACGAGCAATTGCGTTAGGACGTGGAGACTGGAGAATTGCTCAAGCAGGTCGAAGCTNCGAGTGGCGGCTCACACGTCTTGCTTGGCGGTCGGCTCGAGCACGATTGATTGTAGCGCGCAGCACCGAGCGCCTTGGCGGAGAGAGCGATCGGGGCACGGGGGGGAGGACTCGGCAGGACACGACCGCGCAGCCAGCGCCCTCGCGGCCGAAAAACTCACATAAAGAGCAATGTTATTAAAATGTTTTAAATTTGTAACTGTACCAAATTCTTTCGATGAATGTAGATGTACTTCGTAATGTTTGTTATCTCGTAAACCAATTTGAATGCATTGCCCCACTTTCAGCACATGAGAATTTTTACAAATTTTCAAACATTGTTTGTTAGCGATTTTTTATAAATTTTTTCTGCTATTTGTAGACATAGGGCATCCTTTTAATCATCTACTATTTTATTTTAAATGTAGAGACCGAAAATGTACAAATATGCTGTTTTCTAACAATAAATTTCAATAATGAATCTAATTCTGATATCAAAATCTTAACGCTACATACAATTCATAGTACAATTCATAATGTTTTTTTACAATGCTTTCAATTTTTTTATTGTTTTTCGTAACTTGAGGAGACCTAAGGATGCCATTAACTGTCATTAATATTTAAGAATTTTCTCATTTTTGTCATCACTAGGCACATGATTTTCAATAAAAATACCAAAAAAATATAAGAATTTCAGCGATATAGCAGCAGAAGTTTTTGGAGCTAATTCTTTTTTTTGTTCACGAGATGATAGAGTCTAAGGACTACTTACAGTACAATCTTCACAATAAAATATGTTTATTCATTTTTAATTTAGTAACACAATGTAAATATCGTTTTTAATAGATANTCTTGAAGCTGGGCCACGTAGTTGTCGACGAGCACATTATTGGTCAGCTGGGAGGAACGGAGCCACTGCAGAACAATCTGAGAGTCGCTCCAGGCGTGGCAGCGATCATCGGGGACACCCAGCTCATCCGTGGTTGATCGGAGCAGCTTTGCACCGAGTAGAGCGGCTCTGAGCTCAAGGCGAGGAATCGTCATCCGCGCGACAGGCTCGGAGACTGGCCTGAGTGAGCGAATGGGGGCAAGCTTTGAGCGAGCCAAAAGGATGTAGCAGGAAGCCGGCTCGCCCGGGCGCTCCAACCGCGAGTACACTACGGCGGCCATCGCCCGCTGGCTGGCATCAGCGAACACGTGCAGATGAAGGTCGGACGCTTGCGAGACACCGATCCATCGGGGAAGAGAGAAGCCAGAGATGACTTGGAGCTCAGCCACAAAGTCCATCCAGCGCTGGACCATGGACGATGGTACTGTTTCGTCCCAGTCGTGGTGAGCCCGCCAAAGATCCTGCAGCAGCAATTTCGCGTTCAAAGTGATTGGCGCAAGCCAACCACATGGGTCGAAGACGCTTGCAAGCGCCGCGAGCATGGTTCTCTTCGTAGTCTGGCGTTGCACGACGACCGGAGTCAGGCAAAGGCGATCGACCGGGGGATCCCAACCAACGCCCAGCTCGCTAACAAGGCCCTCAGCGCCGAGCTGATCCCAGGCGGGGCGCAAGCGAACATTGGGCAGAAGATCCTCGAGCAGCTCTGGTGTGCTCGCGACCCACTTCCGGAGCGGAAAACCGCCAGCTTGCATGAGGCCGATCAACTGGTCACGGAGGTGTCGCGCAGTGTCGAGACTATCGGCTCCAGAGAGAATGTCATCGACGTAGCGGTCGCGCATAACAACGGGCACCGCATCGGGCCAACGGGAGCCCTTGTCCTCGCACAGCTGCTGGATGGTACGTAGGGAAAGATACGGAGAGCACGACGCGCCGTATGTGACAGTGAGCAACTGGTAGTGCGTGGGCGGCTCTCGAGGGTCCGCGCTCCAAACGATCCGCTGCAAGTCGACGTCTCGGTCATCGATCCAGATCTGGTGGAACATCATTTGAACGTCGCTGCAGAAGGCGATACGATGTCGGCGCCAGCGCAGTAACACGTGAGGTGAGGCCGTTTGAAGTTGGGGCCCGGCGTGGAGGACATCGTTTAGACTGCAGCCGCTCGAAGTTGGATGTAAAGCGTTAAAGACAACGCGCAGCTTTCGGCCCTGGTCACTATGCTGCCATATGCCATGATGCTGGATGTAATGAGCGGGGTGGGACGACCCGGCCAACTGAGCGCTAGTGAGAGGCCTCATGTGACCCAAAGCGAGATAATCGGCCACAAACTTGGTGTATTCGACGGCCATCTCGGGGGCTCTCTGTAGCCGGCGCTGCAGCGCAGTCAACGAGGCCAGGGCGCTCTGACAACTATCACCGAGGAGCTGCAAGCCCCCTTGCTTTAGAAGCAGGCGCACGACGTAGCGCCCGTCCTCAGCCCGGCCATGGTCAGCGAAGCTGCGTTCACATTCGACGTCGTCGGGGGCCTGCCGGTGGGCCTGTGGAACGTCCTCGAGTTCCCAGAAGCGCTGCAGCAGGGATGCCAGCTCAAGATGCCAAGGAGGAGGCGAGTCGGCCTGAGATGTCAGACAGACGTTCGGTAAGGCGTGCGGCATCTCTAGGCCGGCGGCCTGCCCAATAAAGACCCAACCAAAGACAGTGGTCTGAGCTACGAGGTCGTCACGCTGAATCTGGCCAGGCTCCAGCAAGCGATGGTAGACGTCCACACCGAGGAGGAGGTCGATCACGTGTGGCGTGTCGAATTTGGAGTCCACCAGCGGCTCGAGGTCGAGCCAGCGCCGAGCGACAGCGGGGTGCAGGGGCGCGCGTGGGGAAACAATCCCGAGCCGCGGGAGGCAGAGAGCCATCAGCGTGGTCGGCGGCTCGCTCTCCCTGAGGTGAAGCCGAAGTCGAGCACGAGCCCTCGAACGGACGCCCGGGTCGCCGCCGACGCCCGAAATGTTGAACTCGGCGAGTTCCATCGGAGCGTTGAGTTGACGAACGAGGCTGGCGGAAGCAATGGTGACCTCGGAGCACGAATCCAGGAGGGCCCGGACCGTCACAGTCCGGCCAAGAGGCCCGCTCAGGCGGACAAGCGCGGTCGGCAACACTGCCAGTCAGGACCGCGACGCCTCATCGGATGGCGGACCGGCAGTGGGCACGGCCGCTGGATCCGCTTTCGGAAGCTTCGGTGGCGTGGGTTCAACAGCGGGCTCTGACCCGCGGCGCCGGCTGCTGTCATGCAGAGAACTGTGGTGTGGCTCGCGGCAGTGCTGACAGACCGAGCGTGAGGGACAAGCCTTTACAGCATGGCCGGACCGAAGACAGTTGAAGCACAGTCTCGCCTGGTAAACCAGATCTCTCCGAGCGCGCGGCTCAAGACCGTGAAACTGTGCGCAGTGGCCCAGGTAGTGAGACCCCTGGCAAGCCGGGCAGGCCGACACCGTGCCACCCGTCGCAAGAGTACGATAGGTACGGCCGGCCGAGGCAGGGACCGCCGGACGCGCACCGGGCACGGCGGACTGGCGTGCAGGATGGGAGGCCTCCACGGAGCTCAGAGCCCGGCATCGCCGACGCAGGAAGCCGGCCAGGGTGTCGAAGGTTGCCAGGGCGCGCCCGGCGTCCGAATTTGCGACCTCGAGTCGCTCAAGCTCGTCCTCCCACGCGCGCCGCGTCGAGGAGTTCATCCCCGTCAGTGCACAGGAAACGAACCAGTCGTCCCACTCCGCCACCGGACGGCCCAGAGTGCGCAGCTGATCTCGATGGCGGCCCAACGTGTCCAACAGACCCTGCAAACCTCGAGCCGACTCCTCTCGCAACGGTTTAATGTTGCGAAGCGCCGTGATGTGGTCGTGTACGAGAATGCGGCGGTGCTCGAACCGTGCCTCCAACAGGGCCCAAGCGGTCTCGTAGTTCGCGTCAGCGATCTGGATGGCCTCGAGCGTCGTTTTGGCGTCCCCCTGGACGAGTGATTTTAAGTAGAAGAGCCGTTCGACGTTCGTGAGATGGCTGTCCTCGTGGATGAGGGCGCGAAAGAGGTCTCGGAAGCTTTCCCAGTCCTCTCGCTTGCCGGAGAAGTTGGGAATGCTGATCCGGGGCAGGCGAGGGCCACGAGCAGGCCCTGAGCTCGGTGAAGGGGCAGGATTACCGTCGGTGGGCGGCGGGAGGGGCGCCATTGACAGCCTCGCGTCGTAGAGGCGCGCCCTTGCGGTGATGTAGCTGGCCTCCACTCGCGTGTACAATCGATCCAGGAGGCCCCGCTTCTCCGGCGGCGGGCCGTCCAGCAACCTCACGTGGTTCGACTGGAAATCATGCCAGTAGCCCTGGAGAAGCTCTAGCCTCACGTCCACAAGCCCCAGGCTCCAGGCTTCGATCCGGTCCACGTCGAGCGCGAACTGCGTGACAACGTCTGCGAGGGCGCTCTGGGAGCCGTACAGGCTCGTCCAGCCGTCGTCTGACCTGAAAGCACGATCACGTGCTGTATATTTGTTCTGGATTTTGCCTCCGGGCCACCATCGATTGGTGGCGTCGGCAAAACAGAATTGAGTAGTAGTTAGGGGAGGGCGAGCGGACGTAAAGCGGTAGAGACAGAGCGGGAGAGGGATTGAAGTTGTAGGTTAGGGACGATCTGGCTGTAACCAAGCGCGCGGCGTATCTGCCTTGGCCTGGTCGAACGAGTCTCTCGCGACCAAAATGGCCGCCACGGCAAACAACAAAGGTCATCAAGTGGACCGTAGCAACAATGGCCGCCGCCGCGGTCGAGCGAGGCGGCCATGGTCCCGACGTGTTCATGCACGCCGCCAGCGACGCAGTTTCGATTGCGGCTGGGCTGTAGAGCTGGACCGCGGGCGCTCACCGCCCACGGCAACCCTGACCACCACGGGTGACGCGGATGCCCCACACGGCACGCGTATATGGCGACACGGATCGACCGCGGCCCAATTAACTCATTCCGGGCCGCGGGCACTCTCGCGGCCGCGGCGGCTTTACCCACACGAAAAGCTGTCACTTTACTTACATTACGTTAAGAAGCTGGTCGTCCTGTCCTGCTGCGTCTCCGCTGGTCGCCGGTCGCCTCACTTCAACGGGATCCGGCTCGAAGGACCAGTGTTTTGTGGAAAAATACTCTTTATTGATAGTGGAACGTATACAGGCTGCGAGACAGCAAATAAACACATTAACGTCGCGTCGTAGTCTCCTTTGTTCTCCTCTTCTCTCTTCTTCTTCTTGTTGAGCGAGTGGTGGCTCACACGTCTTGCTTGGCGGTCGGCTCGAGCACGATTGATTGTAGCGCGCAGTACCGAGCGCCTTGGCGGAGAGAGCGATCGGGGCACGGGGGGGAGGACTCGGCAGGACACGACCGCGCAGCCAGCGCCCTCGCGGCCGAAAAACTCACATAAAGAGCAATGTTATTAAAATGTTTTAAATTTGTAACTGTACCAAATTCTTTCGATGAATGTAGATGTACTTCGTAATGTTTGTTATCTCGTAAACCAATTTGAATGCATTGCCCCACTTTCAGCACATGAGAATTTTTACAAATTTTCAAACATTGTTTGTTAGCGATTTTTTATAAATTTTTTCTGCTATTTGTAGACATAGGGCATCCTTTTAATCATCTACTATTTTATTTTAAATGTAGAGACCGAAAATGTACAAATATGCTGTTTTCTAACAATAAATTTCAATAATGAATCTAATTCTGATATCAAAATCTTAACGCTACATACAATTCATAGTACAATTCATAATGTTTTTTTACAATGCTTTCAATTTTTTTATTGTTTTTCGTAACTTGAGGAGACCTAAGGATGCCATTAACTGTCATTAATATTTAAGAATTTTCTCATTTTTGTCATCACTAGGCACATGATTTTCAATAAAAATACCAAAAAAATATAAGAATTTCAGCGATATAGCAGCAGAAGTTTTTGGAGCTAATTCTTTTTTTTGTTCACGAGATGATAGAGTCTAAGGACTACTTACAGTACAATCTTCACAATAAAATATGTTTATTCATTTTTAATTTAGTAACACAATGTAAATATCGTTTTTAATAGATATATGTGTGTAACAAGACCTACATATCATACAGGCACATACCCTCTAGACAGTTATGCACAGAATCGACACTTACATTATTTATAATATGAAAGTTATCGATTTTATGAAACACGCATTTATATTATGATTCATGCATGAAATTGGTTCGTCAGGATTATTAGAATCCGTTCGACAGTTTTTTTCTGTCTGGAGTACGTTTGCATTTTTAATGGACATTCTTTCGATGTCTTTAGCATTCACTTTACAAAATCAGCAGCAAAAGAATGTTTCAAATAATTCTACAAATCTTAAAATATTACTAAGGGAAAGATTACTGCCTAGAATCAAGGAAAACTAAAATTTAACAAAAATTTGTTCTTTACCTTCTGTTATTCTCAGGCCTTATTTTTTAAAAAGAATGTATTTCATCAACAAATTTCTTGAAAACATGTTTACTACTACAAATTTTTTTATCGTTGTGACTTATAAGCATACAAAATAATATACTATTAAGATTAGATGCCATATTACTTGTAAAAACAGCTATGAAAGCCAAACCTTCACCAAGGTTATTTGTACCACTACAGTTACTTAAACAGTTTCCCACTTCTGGATCGTAAAAAAAAAAACGAAATACAGAGGTATAACTATTTGATCCCTTGCTTTTTTAGCAAATTTTTCTTACTGCATATTCTCTTGGATAATGCTGCATTTAATAGTTGTTTTATTGTTGAAATTGCTTATGCAATTCGGGATTTCGTAAAAAGTCATGATACCTCTAAAATAAACTTAAGTTTTTTTTTAATGGAACGCTCATTGCATAAAACTTTTCGGATTAAAATGAAGTTTCTTTTGTAAATAAACAATCTCTGACAATAATTTCTTTGGATTCAAAAAGTCCTCTACCTCTTACAATACTGAGGTTTTTTAATTGAGTTGCAAGGTTATTAAAAATATGTGTATATTAATCAGTATATGCATGGTTAAAGTTAAACGTTACATTTTTTTCTGGTTAATTAGTACCAACATTTGTTTTTAAATTTGTCCAAACTATTTGTTATAAAATCATGCGGGAAATTTAATACTTCTTGTTCTATTTTCGGAAGATGATTAGTGTTACCATACAAACATATAATGAGTCTAAGCATAATAAGAAATAATTTGTTTATTTATTTTTAAAATTTATTAAACGTACATAAATGTTTTTATTTATTCTCATGAAATCGTTTTAAATGCATGTAAGTACAATACAATTCAAATTTAACAATCGTTATTATTGCAGTTAAAAAGAAGTCAGACTTAATTTGCCTAACTCCTTGCACATCTTACTAACTGAGGCAAAAGTTCTTTTCAGAGAATTTCTGTATACATGCTTTGCTAGCACCATCAACACACAGTCGTTAAAATAGGGCCAACTTTTAAAGGCAGTGTCAATTTTATAGAGTGCCTCTACTGCTTTGGTCAAGGATGAATACAAATATTTATGCTCATTAAGAGCTATCTATACATGCAGTATATAACTTACTTCCCCTATGAAAACAGTATCTGGAAGTCTTTGGTGCTTGCAAGATTGTAGCCAAGTTTCGTGCTTCAAAAGAGTCTTCTGTCCTTTTAAGTCTGTATGAGTATTAAAATATTCAAATTTAATTTTAGTTTATAAATTTAACTTGATTTTTTTGATTTCTAACGACTTCATTGAAGATTTAAACAAATATTTCTTAAGTTCTAACTATTTGTAATTATATGCAATAAAAGAAATTGTTAAATTAATAAAACAAAGTTGTTAAATCGTGAAATAAAGAAAAACAAGAATGAAGAGCTTTTTTTTATCTGTAAAACAAAGAAACGACTGACATCTTATTCGCAAAAATGAAGCGTCTGGCCTCTAGCAGTTGTACACTCATTCACGGGTATGCACAGAGTTACAAGTAGCAAGTCAAGGATTTCAGAGTGGTTTTCTGTAAGATTATAAACGTTTTGTGCAGTCTTCTTGTAATTTCAAAAAATATCTTATCATTTTTTTGGACATCTACGTTAAAAATTTTCTCAATGTTTTAGTTTAGCGTGAGTGCGATTCAAAATTATTAAGTCTTGAATTCTGGATGTCTTGAAATAATCTATAAGCTTAGTAAATAAGTCTTGCCACTGTTGAATAACAATATTTTCATGGAAATCTCGTAGCTCAAGATTAATAACTGAAGTTCCTACCAAGATATTTGTTATTATTTAAAAGTCTGATTCTACCTGTAATGTTAAATGAATACTTTCATATTTTGTAAATCATACTAAAGTCAAACTTAATATGAGAACATACAACGCAGTAATGAGACTTCGAGAGGAGGAGGAATACACAGAAAACTGATAAGACTTTTTTGAATTGTATCGATTTTTTCATTTCGATCACTTCAAATTCTTCTTCTCGCATCAAATGTGCTATCCCAATACTACGTCTTGAGTTATCTGGTAAGTTCGATCAAAATCTATAAAGTAAGAAAAATGATTTTGTTCATGTGACGCACGATTGCCTACAAGACCACAAATTATTATGTTAAATGTTAGTTGATTAAGAAATATATTACAAAATAGTTTGTACTATTACAGCTTATACCTGACTTCTTTAAATTTCCAGTGACTTTGAAGTGGGTTACTAGTATCTGTATACATCATACAATCAATCGTCAGTACTGATTGCTTTACGATTCAGACCTTGGCCATGAGAGTTGTAGATGTAATCATTGTCTTTAAGTTAAAAGAGTTCAACAAATTAATAATAAAGTTGCAACAAAGTTTTTTTTTGGATTCTGCAAAAAATGAGAGAAGTATCATTAATTAATTAATAAAAAATTGTACTGTTATTTCTATTCTTATTTTTTTATTTTTAAATACTATTTACAAACCATTGTTTATTAGCATATTGTTGTAAATGATAATTATACTGGATGTCAGTAAAGCAATGATCTAGAGATAGTCGAATGAAGTTGTTAAGGTTGCTAGATTTTAAAATAATAATCAAAATCTTCGACGTGTACTATTCCTTAATTCTTTTCAATTAAAGTATTATAACCATACTTTTTATACGTCGAAAATCTACTCTCTTATTTGACACATAGGTTTTACACATACTTTGAGTAGGAAGTATGGACTGTTAAGTGTTTTGGTCTTTACAAGGATATTCTTTGCGAATATATCTGAAGTATCATTTACACAACTGTCTTTATCAAGGTCATCGATTTCAACTTTCATTGCTTTAAAGATAAAGTTTTTACCTCATATAACGTTCTCTTTACAATATTTAAGGAAATGTACAACAACTTTAGCAAAAATTATTCTTTGTCAACAAAAGTTATATTTACTCACGGCCAGACTGCTCATAGATATTTAATGTTGTGTCATTTATCTCTTCAATTTTACAACAAATTTTTACAAGTTTGCGCACTTACATTATGAGCTTCAACTTATAACCTTTTGCCATTGCATGCCATCTTTCTGCCAAACCAAACGCAAGACGTAAACAAAACTATATAAGTATACGTAATGGATGCATGGCAGTGTACAGTTTGACCAAAATTTGGGTCAGCGGCAAGATAAGGTGCTTGATGCTGCTTTGATCTTGGGTTAGCAGTCCACCCAATCAGAGGGAGCAGTAACACCAACTAATTGGAGGCGCTGCAAACAGTAGCGTTGGTGAGGTGACGCTGCTAATTTCTTAAAGTATGTATGTTTTTAGTGCTTGAATATTAATCACAGTCACAATTCGTTAGAGAATAATGCCATTAGTATCCAACTTATTCAGCTGCATGACTACAAACTCATTTCTTAATGAATTGCTAAAGAACGACTATGTTAATACACCGTTTTTTTGGAGATATACTAACTAAAACCACTCACTTAGATTGCAGGTAGCTTCAATTCTTGTTTGATACTACTTAGAGGACCCTGTTAAACTCAAGTAAAAAGCTAGAAAATGTTTGCGAAACTATGATCTTGTTTGTAGCTTTTTTTGTTAACTTTTTCAATAAAACTTAAATGTACAATAAGACTCTTAATAAGCTTTCATTGCTAACGTATTTAAGGTTGATTAAGTAAAAACCGAATGACTAAAATTGAAACCTAATGACTCGAATAAAAAACAATTAACTGGTTTAAAAAACGAATGACTAGAATAAAAAAGAGCGACTCGATTAAAAGACGAGTGACTTGGATAAAAAAAAATTACAATGCATAAATATAAAATCTATTACTTTATTTTGCCACTGTATCAAGCTCTTTTTTTATCAAATGATCTACGTAACCGTTTTCGCTTGCGATCACTGTTTGGTGTACCTCGTTTTATACTCCAACAGAAGTTGGCGATCATATTAACATTCCACCGTCCCTGATAACGATTTTCCATAACTCTGATATCTTGATGGAAGCGTTCTCCGTGCTTATCACTAAAATCTTTAAGATTCTCTGGGAATTTATCAAGATGTGCATCTAAAAAGTGTAATTTCACATTCATCAAGCATTCCAAATTTCTGAAGTCTTCAACCATCTTGGCAACAATTTGTTATTACTTTGGACTCTTGTTGTAACCTAAAAAGTTGTAATGCACATCTTAACAATTTAACCAAGCTACTTTCTTCAGTTTAATAAAATTTTTTAAACAAAATCTTTGTCTTTGAATATTTTATGAATCTGTGGTCCACCAAATACTTCTGCTTTTAACTTGGCATCAAAAAGTTTAGGGAACTTCAAAGATAAATATATGAACGTTTTCCTTGTTTTGTCCAAGGTTTTCACGAATTGTATCATAAGACCAAGTTTCATATGCAAAGGAGACATGAGAATCTTTGATGGATCCACGAGAGATTCCTTCATAATATTGATTGAACCAGGTTTAACGGATGATCCCTCGGGCCACTGTTTCTATTTGCTATAATGATTTTCTCTGTCTCTGCTATCCCACAAACACAAGTAACAATGATATTTTGTGAAGCCTGACTGCTGTTCAAGAAGCAACGTTATTATTTTCAAATCACCACAAATCTGCCATAAGTGTTTATGGTACTCAATTTTTTTAAAAAGTATTTCCATACTCTCGTACTTTTTGTCCATAACAGTTGAGTGAGTGATTGGTGTTGGTGCAAAAACATTTGTATAATGCAGCAGAACACCTTTAATACTTAGTTTTGAAGAGTCGATGAAAAGTCGCCATCATGAAGCTTGGTAAGCATTTGGTTGAAAAACATTCATCAAACCTTTAATATCCTTAAAATACACTAAAGATGACTTTTCATTTTTGACGAAATACTTTTGGAATTGAAAATCACGATTGCGATAAAATAAAACTTTCGTTGTAGGTTCCAAAAGATTTTTTTTTTTTTTAAGAAACCAAAAACTCAGAACCATCTTTTGGTAAGCCTAGATCTCTAATAAGATTATTCAACTTCGTTTGTGACACTAACGAGAAAATCTTCAATTTCTTCGTATTTACAGCGTACTCTGATTCACTACTGCTGTTGTCATCGTTAATGCCACTTAAAGTTTCTAATTCTTTAAATTCAATAGTGTTTTCATGGCATTGGATATCACAAGCAGTTTTTTGGTACGGTATGGGTGCTGTAACAAATTCAATAGAATAATATACAATCTTACTCTTAGTTTTAATCGTAAAACCTTTAATGTCATTAATGCAAAAGTAGCATTCTTTTAAAGTACAAGGATATCTTCAAATTGTTGAAGTGAAGAATTTAATGACATCTCTAGTTTTCTGTACCTTCCATTTAAACAATATCTTCTCACAAGCATTGCAAAAAACAGATGAAAACCAACCGTTATTCTTATCAATTATCAAATCAACAAGTTCTTCGAACAATGTACAAATAGACTCGTTAATTGTTTTCTGCAAAGATTTAACATCAAATTTTAAACAAATATAAGAAAATGTATCATGATCTACTTGACAATTATGAGATTGCACGAACTTTTAAGGTTGTTTTCTAGTAGCATCATTTTCCACATTAGCCAAGTCACCAACCAATGTGAACTACGGTCGCTTGATGACGACGACTGGGGGCCCGCTTTTACACCCTTACCAACCACTCATACTGAGGCTCCAAGATTTCTCTGCATCGTAAGAAACTTCCGTTTGCCTGCCATGACGGCATCTAAGCCACAATCTAGGGAATCAGCCAGATAACGGGCTAACTCCGTTGCCCACGATCACTGCGAGGAGGTGCCCTGGCTGGAGACACACGGAGTTTTAAGAAACCCTTTGTGATGGTATAACATGGTTATAACCTTTTACTTCAATGTTTACATGTATATTTAATGTCAGTTAAAATATGTATAAAAGCTAATAGCCCTACATATACTGTTTTCGTTCAATTAAAAGGCAATGAGGTTATACGGTTCCAGGGTTATAATGTCATAAACTTATGGAGTTATAGAATTATTACGTTTTATGTTAGTGTTCGAATGTATCCTAGGGTTATATTATCATAAAGTCATGGTTTCAAGGTGACATGGAGTTACTGTGTTATGGTTTTAAGATTTTGAGGGGTTTTGTATAAACGATTTATAGTTATATAGTTAAAAAGCAGTTTTTCTGAGGTTATGGGAAACCCTAGCCTGATGAAGTTATTTTGACCTTAAATTTGGATTCAGCAACCACAATAACATTTAATTAACATGGTCTCATCACCTGACTCTAAATTTTTTTTCGTCAGACTGTGGTATCAATACATCGAATTAATTAAAAAACGCTGGTAGGAAATAACTCCATTAGTGTAATATTGAATAAACATGGAAGATGTGCATACTAACAATCGCAAGCTAAAGTATTAAGGGCTAATTCAATTAACATTAATATGAATCATTCTTATTTTACCTTACTTATATAGAAAAAAAGTCTCAAAAACAGTTGAGATCACAAACCACCGAAACTACTTAACCACTTTTGCTAAATTTTGCATGCTCATTATTGACATTTTATAGATAGTTTTTAGTATAGCTCTTATTTTGAATGATTTATTAGCAATAGCAAAAGATAAGCTCAAAGTTTTGTAAAAATCAGCAAGATTTTTACTTCAGTTCAGTAGGATAAACTAGGTGGCGTAAAAGTAACATCGCAGTAGGTGGGTTTGGTTACAATACCCCCCAAGATACTGTCGAATACCACAGTCATTCAACAGCACTGCATCAAAAGTAGAGTCTTAAGTAATGTAGGAGGGTACAAGTGACTTACATTGTATTTCTTCTCGTGGTTCGTATCAACGGCAAACCCACAGAGAAGGTATTCTCCAGGCTCACTTTTCCAACCAATGATAAACGGTAATTTATCTGGAAAAAAACCCAAAGACGAGATATTCTGACGCCAGCAGTGTATCTCTCGCTCACACAATCTCCATACACACAGACTCTGAGGGTAAGAATCCAGTTACCTTCAACGAGTTCTTCATCATTGAGAATGAAAATAAGGAATGACTGGAAGAATCACCACTGACTCTTTTAAGGGCCATCTAACATTGAACTACATTGCCAACAAATACATTTTTTTAACCATTTCTGGCAACAATTTGTCCACTTAAAGAAAATATAAAGCCAAACACTGTTATACTAAGTCTATCATTAACTGTCAGAAGATACAGGCACAATTTTTTGCCATAAGACTGGAAACTCTGACCACCTACCCCTCTGCAGAACCTTCTGAGCTCTAAGCCTTTAACTGTAAATAACTGATTTTTTCGATGGTCTGCGAATGTCCCTATCTTAGATTACCAAACCAACTGAGCTATTTAAAAAAAAAAGCTTTAGACACTTAAATCTCTAGCATAATACCAAGAGATGTTGGCCAAGAGCTCTACAACTAGCTTTCACACTTTAGACATTGTCAATTTTCTTTTGATCAGGGTGATGCTACAACAATAGTCCACAGAAGACCATTTCAAGGTATCCAGGTAGTCACGTTTGCCGGTAGCTTTAGGAAAGAAAGAGTTAAGCTCTTTAGTTCTTTTGACGGCCGTTAAGCATTGAACTATGTTGTCAGCAAATATATAACGACTTTTAAAAGTTAACATATAATAGCCTTTAGGTCTTACAAAAGCTTTAACCATGCTAAAAAACAGCCTTTAGATCTCAGAACAGCTTTACCTTTGCCTAAAGTCACAAGAGAGCGAGTTGGAAGAAAAACTTTAGATGTTTTTAATGTATACAGTTTGAGATGTCAAAATACTAACGCAAAACATTTATTGGGATTAAAACAGCAGCATTAGAACTGATAAATGGAGAATTCATGAAATGAGGTGTTAGCTTTTTATTATAATCGTAACAGTTATCGCTCAAATCTTGTATGTTTTCAAATAGGTGAAAGAATGTGTATTTTGACTCATTGTGGTGATAACAAATGGAGAGATAAGGCTCTATATTCTGTTTCCTTTGATAAAAAAGTTGCGAAAAAAAAACAACGTTCCTTCGGGGTCAATCATTTTTTTGTGGCGTTAGAAGTGCACGGTACTTGACAACATCATATTCTTTTTTCTTCTGAAAGCTTATTATATGACGTAATAAGCTAGTTAGACTCCAAAAAAAAGCTCTTTATATGAAGTTTTTTATTTCAAGAATGGTTAAGAAAAGATGTACAAATCTTAGCTAAGAACGTTTCACATTATGTATTAACACACTATGGAGTTGTATTGACTGAGTCCTAGGCAAAGCTGCAGACCGAGGGGGGGGGTGCTACTTCTTTAGATGCCGTGGAACACTTTTTTTACTATAGTACTGAGATTTCATACCATTTTTTAATGCTGGAAACTGACTTTTGTAAAGTAGTAAGGGCAGTTACATATGAATGATAATAAAAATGTTTAGAATAAGTCTCGTTAGTAAAAATCTTGTAAGAGCTTGATACATTTTTATTTCCAGTTATGATGCATAAAAATGCTTTAAATATTGTGTTATCACGTAAAATTGTAAGCGAAGTGTTTATTTTACTATTATGCGAGATGATATTGGCACTAATCTTAAATTGAAATTAAACTTTTCGCTGATATACTCTTACTAACTGTCTCCAAACTGCAGGTTTCCTTTAAACAGAAGCCCTATTTGTTTAGTAAAAATTTCTACTTCCAATCCCTCGGGGATTTTGAGAAACATTCTTTGTTAATAAGTGTGTTCTGTACTGTTTCACTGGTTTTTCCGGTATTATAATCAACGCTTGCGTGCATGCGAGGATTGTACGAAAGCATTAATTAAATTAACATCTTTTAAAAAAATATACATTAAACTAGATCGTTCTACTTATCTAAAGAAGTCTAATGTAAACATAATAAAGTAGCCAAAATATGGTTATAGATTGGAAGTTAACATGTGTTTATGTTATTAAAGTGAGATAGTTTATTTTTTTTTTTTTTTATTAGAAAGCAGTACAATAATTTATTAACAAACGTTGTCAGATAAGCTGAGACAAACTATAGTTCAAAATAACAAAACAAAATTTACCAGCTTTTAGTATCGTGTACTATTTTCTCTATAACGTATAACACTTTTTAGCTTCCAAGATATTCATATACATCAGCTTTTAACATGAATTATCTCGTTCTCCTATCAAAAAACCTGGCAGCAAAACAAAAAAATGCAGCAGATATCTCTCACTGACGGAGTACGAAATTATCATATTTAAAAGATGAATTAAAAGAAAATTTTATTGCCACTAGCGAAAAAATATTATTAGGTTCTGCCTATTTTAATGTTGCCATCTAATTCAAAAATATAGCATTTTTCTGTTAAGAGGTTTAGTGAAAGTGGTAAGCATAAACTGTCATAAGCACAGTGTATAAAAAATTTGTTTATTCCCTAGTGTAAATGATTTTTTAAATTTAACGTTTTGACAAAGATAAATACTATGCACTGTATGTGAGATGAGGAGTTTGTTGTTGGTGATTCTCGTGGAGAAGAGTGCCCCTCTCTTGAGAAATAGGTTATTACCAATAGTCTTATAGAGTCTGTATCCACTATTAAGCCAACGACGTACAATGAATCGATAAAAAAAGGATGTTATCTTCAAGGTACTTCAAATCTTATAGTACACTGCAGGCACAACTGCCTTTGCTTAAGAGCTACATGTAAAAGAGTTCAATAACAGGTAAGTAATGTACTAGCCATATTTACGATGCCTCAATCTCTAAGCAGTAAAAGCAAAAATGGTATGATTGGGGGTGGATGTACGAAGTTATATCTGTTATAACTTTTGTTATTTATCCAATCATATTTTTATATCATATTTTTCGTAGAAAATCTTTAATGCGTTCCCCAAAAAACTATAAGCTCCGAAAAAAACCAGAGTAAACATTGGCAATCAGGTACTTCGTAAATTCTTGTTTAAATTATATAAGATTAACACCTTCCAGCATATTTTTTAGCATCTTTAAGTATTAATTCTAGTTTTTATAGCACAACCCTTAATTATATGTTTTTTGTACTTCATGAATTATTTTACCTAGATTTAGAGAAGCAGGTAAAAAAAATTGATTTTTAGTGAATTTATAGTTCTGTTAAGGCTTTAAAGGCTAAAATTAAATATTTTTTCACTTGTTAGGTCCCGGCAATGTCGTTTTAAAGTTTGATCTAAAAATTAAACGAAAAACAACAAGTACACTAAAAAATCGAGCAAAAATAGTCACTGCTCAATAATGACCACAATCATATTTACTTCAATTTAACGCAATGTTGCTTTTGCTGCAGCTGTTTTGGCTAACCATCTGCCAGCAGGTGCTCAACTAAATAAGAAAATTGGTAACTGTCGTACGTCTCCCAAAAATAAAAGGAATATTATCCCAGTCCTAACTGATACGGCTTGTTAGTTGTATGGACATTGTAGATAAAACGAGGAATTCCGCTTTTTTTAAAGTTCTGAAAATTCTTTTGTAGCGGTTCTCACTATTCTACAGTATTTGTACGTTAAATGTTAACGTTGTGTTAGTAAAGGTATGTATTCTCTAATTAAATGACACTTAGCAACACAATGCAAGATTAATTAGAACTAATTGTTTGCAAATGATAACTTGTCATGAATGTTAATCATTTGAAACTGCAAGGCATACGAAAGAATTAAAACTATTGATTCCGAAGTCAACACAGTCTAGCTCCTGTTGCTGTTCCTTTAGACACTTGCTGAGGTCTTGAAATCCTTAAGAATATGGTTAAAAGCAATATTTAATTGAACTAGACTGAATTGTGTGAATTTCATTGACTTGGCAGCATCTTCATGCAATATTTAAAGTGTTAAAAATAATGGTCCTCTTTTTGATCCAAATCAAGTTAATGTTACTGAGGCTGCAGCTCCATTAACACATGAGCTACCCTTAAATGGTTAGGAAAGTGCAAGCAGACGTGATCTTTGTGTGTCTTTTGCAAATAAGAAGAATTTTGCCACAGCATCTACTGGTTTGGCAAATCAGTTGTATGGAGATGTAAAAAATAATGGCTTTTGTTTGCCTAAAAGTTATCTTAGAAATTATCTTCGATTCCCATGTTGCAACTTCTGCTCTTGTCGATTATTAATACGTTGATCGTCAACACAGTTTTATAGAAGATCAAGCAGAAACAAAGCAGAAGAAGTGAACATCAGTTCTTGAAATTTTTAAAAATGTAATATGTAGACTGATTTGCATACTAAAGAATTGCTATTTTACAGCTATAAAGTATCATAATAACACTTTTGCCACGGCACCTTTGGCCAGTAAACTGCACTATTGTCGAATGGACCTCGGAACCTTGAAGTATACATTCGTTTCGCAACATGCTAAGGATTTCAGACCTAAGTATGCGCAAGCTTTTGCGGTGTAAATTTATGCAGAACGGTCAAGTTTTCCCAAAGTCTGCAATACAAGAATAGCAAACTTGCCAAGATTTATTAATACATTTTCAAGTGATCAGCGTTTTTTTAGAAATTTAAAAGCAAGCAATATTTCTTAACAGAATGCGAGCACAGAAACTCTGAACGTTCAAGTCAATCACAATATTAATCGAATAAATATGCACATTTAAATTTTCTTGCATTGATTTATTAATGCGAAACGTTTCACTAACAATATGCGTCAGCCTCATCAGGCTACAAAATTAAAATTAAAAACACACAATGAGTGATCTGGAAGGCTCAAACACAAAATACAATAAATTTTGATGTAAATTGTTATCGCAGGTATGCGAGAATTCGTAAGTTTGGTTGACTTAATCGTCACCTGTTGTGCTATCGACTGACAATAAATTACAACAACAAGCCAGCGCTTATATAGATGGAGCCGCAAAGGTAGACGGTAAAGGGCGATAAACTCGATCAGGACATTTAAACTTTCGTAGTAAAGGAAGGTATGCTCTATCAAAGGAAAGCACATCCTTTTTTCTATTGATGTTGTGTTTGTCGAGATTTATATAAAGCATTTCAGAAATAATTCTTTTTTTGTAATAAGATTCTTTGTCAAGGATTTTTAAGTTATCCCAATCAAATTCATGGTCAAAATTGATTTGGTGTGCACAAACACCGGAATCAGAGTTTTTACTTTTTATTTGTTCACTAATGTGGACCTTCGCCGCTCGCTTTGTTTCACCTACATATGACGCAGAACAGTTTTTACAATAAAACTTATATACAACATTTGCCTGTTTATGTTTATTCGTTGTATCTTTTCCTGAGCGGACGGTATGCTGCAGTTTATTGTAAATAAGAGGGTAAGTGTGAATATTGTAGGGTTTTTACATGGTTGAAATTTTTTCAAAATTATTGTCAATGTATGGTATGCCAATTTTGCAGAGAGGGTAGGTGTTTGTAGTGCTTCTGTTATGATTACTATATTTGTGTCTTTGTAATCTGACCTTAATGTTTTTATTGATAAAGTTAAAAGGGTAATTGTTTTTTATCAACAGGTTTTTCACCCTAGCAATATTCACACCGTGAAAACGTGTACTGGCAAGTAAGATCGCCCTATCAACTAAATTAAGAACAATATTTTTCTTATAGCTAACTGGATGATCAGAAAAATAATTTAAGATTCGTCCGGAAGAAGTAGGTTTTTTAAACTTACTTCTTGTAGCCTGGTAAGGCTGACGCATATTGTCAGCGAAACGTTGCGCATCAATAAATCAACGCAAGAAAATTTAAATTCACTTTACTTGTATTTATTTATTTTCTCACATTTTGCCCCCAACGGATCACTGATCACTTTGAATTTTCAAATTCACTGGAGGGCGCTGATATATAGTAACAAACCATTAACATAAGTCTTGGATCAGAGGAAGACTCGGACACCATCCCACACTTCTATCAAAACATCGCTGGGAGATTTGGGGCTCATACCTTCAATGCTTTAAAACGCCGGAAGGACCTGCACATACAACTATCAACCAGTACGGCACAACGAAGATTTTTACTCAAATACAGGTACGCGAGGGTTTTTCCTAACCACATAAAACACCTGTACAATAAGTGTTCAAGTGTCAATTTCCGTTGCAAACCGATACATGCCGATTTCAACAAAATTACCTTACATTTCTGTCAGAAACTTCTGAACTTCGAAATTAGCGACAATAACACACATATTAGATGCTTGCAAAACTCAATTTCCCGTTTAGAAGATCACATCACGTTATTAAAATTAGACTACAATATTCCTAAGCAACATTATAAATTTGTCAACATCAAACAATATACCATCTACAGAACATCTAATCATACGTTACATAAAAAATCTTAAAAAATCTTACTGAAAACAAACACCACAACCATTAACAATGATTTAATACACAATTTAACAAATATAGCCATTCCTAAAGATGTCGCTGAAATTGCATCTCTGGGACCGAATTTCAATCTCCCATCAACTTTTCGTGAACGCGATTTTTTATGTATTATAAAAAACCTAGAAGTTGGTCTCTCACACCTCGATACGAATGATCGAGTGAAGACTCAAATCCGTGACAAAGTACTCCAATATTAAGTCAATGCTTGTAAACAAAAGCCAGCTATTTCTAAAAAAGACCGCCAATATGCAAAAAATTTGAAATCAACAAAAAATTTTCTAAACAAAAATCTTAATATATTTTTCACCTCTGCTGACAAAGGCAACGTTACGGTTTGTTTAAAAAAAAGTGACTATACGGAAAGAGTGCATAATTTACTGTCTAATGAATTGACGTATAAAATAATTTAAAAAAACCCATTAAATACTCTACAAAAGAGAACCTCTAACATTTTAAAGATTCTCAACTCTAACGGCTTCCTTTCTAGAACATACCATCCCAACGCTTTGTCGCTCACGGATACAACTCTAGCTAAATGTTATGGCATGCCGAAAACTCACAAGGTCAATGCCTCTTTACGTCCTATCGTCTCTCTTATCAATAGCCATACATATTTTCTAGCAAAAGTAATTTACGATAAACTCAAGAAGTCAGTCAACGTTTTAATATCACACATTAATAATAGTTTTGAATTGGAAAACAAACTAAAAAATATAAAACCCACTACTAATTATAGACTAATGTCTTTAGAAGTCGGCTCCCTATTTACTAATATTCCTCTAGAGTTGGTACTACGGAGCATCGATCGACGTATTGTGACCATAATATATAAATGTCGAATCCAGGTTAATGAGATTCGACAATGTACAGAATTTTTGTTAAATAATACTTTATTAACTTTTGACAACATTTTTTATCAACAAACTTTTGGCACGCTAATGGGTTCTCCTATTTCACCTTTGTTTGCTGACCTTGTAATTTATATCATCCCAAACTACAATTTACATATGAAATGGAGATTGACAAGAAACTCAACTTTTTAGACTTGACCATAATAAGAGATTCTAATTATTTTAATTTTGACTGGTTAGAAAAACCTTTTTTTTCGGGATGAATCTTAAATTATTTTTTCGGTTATCCAGTTACCTATAAGAGAAATATTGTTTTTAAATTAGTTAATAGGGCGATCTTACTTGCCAGTACACGTTTTTACGGTGTGAATATTGCTAGTTTGAAAACCTGTTGATAAAAAACAATTACCCTTTTAACTTCATCAATAAAAACAATTAGGTCAGATTACAAAAAAACAAATATAGTAATCATAACAGAAGCACCACAAACACCTACACTCTCTGCAAAATTGGCATACCATACATTGACAATAATTTTGAAAAAATTCCAACCATGTTAAAACCCTACAATATTTACACTTACCCTCTTATTAACAATAAACTGCAGCATATCGTCCGCTTAGAAAAAGATACAACGAAAAAACATAAACAGACAAATGTTGTATTTAAGTTTTCTTGTAAAAATTGTTTTGCAACATATGTAGGTGAAACAAAGCGAGCGGCGAAGGTCCACATTAGTGAACATATAAAAAGTAAAAACTCTGATTCCGGTGTTTGTGCACACCAAATCAATTTTGACCATGAATTTGATTGGGATAACTTAAAAATCCTTGACAAAGAATCTAATTACAAAAAAAGAATTATTTCTGAAATGCTTTATATAAATCTCGACAAACACAACATCAATAGAAAAAAGGATGTGCTTTCCTTTGATAGAGCATACCTTCCTTTACTACGAAAGTTTAAATGTCCTGATCGAGTTTATCGCCCTTTACCGTCTACCTTTGCGGCTCCATCTATATAAGCGCTGGCTTGTTGTTGTAATTTATTGTCAGTCGATAGCACAACAGGTGACGATTAAGTCAACCAAACTTACGAATTCTCGCGTACCTGCGATAACAATTTACATCAAAATTTATTGTATTTTGTGTTTGAGCCTTCCAGATCACTCATTGTGTATTTTTAATTTCAATTTTGTAGCCTGATGAGGTTGACGCATATTGTTAGTGAAACGTTTCGCATTAATAAATCAACGCAAAAAAATTTAAATACACTTTACTCGTTTTTATTTATTTTCTTACATTTCACCCCCAACGGATTACTGATCACTTTGAATTTCCAAATTTACTGGAGGGCACTGATATATACTAACAAATATGCACATGTTTACGAAAATGTGTTCAATGATAAATTGTACAGCAGAAAAATTATAAAAGCAAAGATTATAAAGACAATAAAATTTAACAGCTCAAAAAACCGAGTCTCTTTGTAAGTCTTTTAATTTCTAATTTTTTCTTACTGGTTATACTTATTCTAGTATCATGCATAAAAATTGTCATTAAAGTAAATGAATACAACCTGTCTACTGTAAAATGAAATCATTTTAAAAAAAAATAATTAACTATAACCCGTACATGTTAACATTTTTTAGATATGTATTCTTTCTGTCACATGTTTTAGTAAATGTGGAACAAAAATGTACTGTTGAAAACCAAACAATAGAGAAATTTTTTTAAGCAGCTAAGACTGTGATATTGTGATTGGGATGGACAAAAAAAAAACTCCATTTTATAAAAGGGACCACAAATAAAATACTAAAAACACTTTTCTGATATGTGACAGTAACCCGAGGACATAGAAGACCTTTTTTAGCAAGTTTAACAAGAAAAAATCAGAAAATCTGACGCTGGGTATGATCCAATTTTGAACTATAATTTGAAAGAAATAATTAGAGAATCAGACGCTGAGCATGATCCAATTTTTTGTTTTCCTTCTACAGAATGTATCCAATCTTTTTAACATGAGGCTTGATTTTAATATGCCACTTAAGTGAGACTATATGAGTATAATACATTTTAAGAAAACTCCTTAGTGGATATATAGTAGGAGAGAAACATTTTTGACTTTCTAAAGAATATAGGAAGCTTTTTGAAAAAATTGATCGCAATTTGACGAAGAAACAAATATCAGATCGCACGTTACTAGTCAACCCTCTAATTTCGTCTATTTTGACTTGTTATCTGTTTTTTCTATGTTTAAATGTTTAGGAGATTCAAATGCAATAGCGTTTTTTTAAGATGGCCTTTACAGCTGATATTGGTAAAATGTTTCACCAAATTTTGATTTACTCGTAGGATTAAAAATGGTAGAGGATTCTTTGGCGTAACTAGCCCAACCATAATACAAAGATTTTTATTAGAATATGGTTGCCTATGGTACAAAGTCTGTGCCCGATCAGCTTTGAGAGTATTGAAGCAACTGGCACAATGCGAACATAATAACTTTACTGTAGGAGTGCGAATTTTTGAGAATAACTTCTCCATGGATGATTTTTAACTTATCACTAATAAGTTAAACCAGACCTTAGCCATTCAACAGGGGTTAACTAGTAATCTTCAGTCTGGCGGCTTTTCTTTGAGTAAACGAGCTGCCAATGAAAGCATTCTTTGTCAAGGCCATAGTCTTCGTTCAAAACCTCTTTAAACAGTAGAGGGCATTTCCACACTAGCTTTGTGGTGGAATACAAAGACAACTATACTTTTTTAAGAGGTCATTGACCAAATTAAATCTACTGAGTGACTTGCTAAAAGATCTTTCCTGTCAGAGTAAGCTCACTCATTTGATTCTCAAGATTGGTTATTCCAGTATCGTATTGCCAGAACTGTAATTCAAGACACTTGGCTCTTAAACTTATAGTGGAATCAGCTACTGCCCTAAATTTTAGCGAGAAAATAGTCAGAGTTTCATGGGTCACTAAAAGACTAAGAATCAATTAAAGTACTTAGGTGGCTTTATTAGAGCACATCAAATAAAAGGATAGTAGAACTATACTACTTTTAAGACGCTTCTTCGCGATTATATGCAGCTGCCATTCATATCAAGATAGTTTCTTTCGATAATACTTGCAAGGTTAAACTACTTGTAGTCAAAGCCAGGGTGGTACCGGTTAAGGTTATTAGTATTTATCAGTAAGAGCTGTCTAGAGCTACTCTTCTGGAAGATTTTATTACTCACATGAAAACTGTTCTAGACGTCGATTCACTACCTGAATATTCTGTTATGTATGCTTGAACATACTCTGAAAGAAAACTAGCTCAGATTTTTAACAATGCTTTAAGGTGAACTACTTTTGTAGTCAATAGGATCTTGAAAATCTAGTCTTGGATGCCAGCAAACTCATAGAACCATGTGAAATCTAGTTAAAATTATGCAGACGCTGCCACTCAGGGTGTCATGTCGCTACAGGTTTAAGCCTAGAGTATTTGGTGTCATGGCCTAAAATAGCTCAAAACCCTGACTTCCATATTTGTAAACATTCCATTAGCTTACCAGAATTTGTCTCAGAAAAACGGCGAAAGATTATCACATTTGCCACCCAAGTCGATAGCTACAACAAACTGTTTTTATTGTATTTTTCGTTAACCAGAACAGTTTGACTTTTGGCATATACTTTTTGCTGTCATAATTGCGTTAAAAGATCAATTTCAAGCACTACATTGTTTTTAAACTTCCACGAGTTAAGTAAAGCTAGAAACACATTGATTAAAACTTTAAGTCTCGTTTCAATCAGATAGTTCATCTTTGTCGTCTGGTAATCAGCTTCCAACAAGCTCTCGTTTCATATTTTTTAAATACTTTGTGGATATATCCTGGTTGCTTTAAGTGGGAGGATGCCTTTTTAATGCTCCTGCACCCTTTTATGATGGAAAACATTATATGTTGCTGGATCCGGCCTGTGAACTTATGACTTTGCTAGCAAGATTTGCCCATCAACAAACGTATCAAGGAGGCCCTTAGCAAACTTGTACGTACCAGTCTTCTTGGCACTAGTTAGTCCATTCCCAAACACTTGTTAGTATCATAATTGCTTCGTGTGTCCACTGCGCTTGCTACTGTGCACGTAACAGGCAGCCTTAAATGGCTGACTTAACATAGTTTCATGTTGCCGGTACAGGACCATTTCTGACTAGTGGTCTCGAGTACGTGAGTCTAGTTTCAGTGAAAACATCGAAAGGTCAAGAGCGTAAATAACAAAAGACTGACGAATGTTTTTTTTTGCTTTCACAGCTACAAAGGCCATTTACATGGAGATAATTTCTGATAAGACTTTAACGGCATTCATTGCAGCCTTAAACAGATTTATGGTACGTAGAGGACATTCTCAAATGTTACTAATTGTAAGTGATAATGAAATGAGTTCCCATGGTTCTGATAAAGAGCTGCTTTACAAGCTAATAGAGGCTTCCGAATTTCATTTAACAGTGGCAGAAATACTTGCTAACGATGGCGTTAGCTGGTCCTTCATACCACCCTCTGCGCCTATTTTGGTAATTCGGAGTAAGTAGGAGAAATCTTTGGGAGTTGGGAAATTGATCCGTTAAGAAACATTGCTACAGCACGGTTGGAGACATCATCCTCACGTATTAAGAACTAAGGACCTTGCTATGTAAAATTAAAGCTGCCTCAAACTTTCACCCTCGTGCTGTTGAAAGTAGCAATGCATCTGATCCAACCCCATTAATTGTGGACAATTTTTAAATCGGTATATCTCTCATTTAAGTGCCTGAGCCAAAATACGCTCATGAACACATTTTGCCTCTAGCTTGGTTGAAATGGGTATCGTAGTTAGGTGATCACTTTTCCATAAAATGAAAAAAAAAGTATTTTTGTATAAGCCAACAGCAAATGAAATGGTGTCAGTCAAAAGCTCATTTGGAATATGGATCGACTTAATCCTTTTGCAAAATAGCCCATTAAAAAAGTTACTTAAGTCTTTTCAGGTCAGGTCATACCATTTCAGTTGCATGAGTTAAAACGTCCACTTCAAAACCTAAAGGACTAGTAACCAAGTTATATATATTACCCGTTTTGACACTTGACTAAATGAAAATTTTTTTTTAATTTATTTATCTACATTTTACAATTTTTTTTATAAATATCTTTTGGCATCTTTGCTGGACCACAATCCATTTTTACGTGCATTATCATGATATGCAGTAGATTTAGGTTTAAGTTTGTATTGCGTTGTGTTACAAATTATACGCGCTTAACCCTTCTAGTTTTTGCGGTTTGTTACGGCTGGTGGTTATTTAATTTTAATTATTTATTAATGTGTATGGAAAGTCGTAGTAAAGGAAGGTATGCTCTAT
>NW_019384288.1:3375512-3389561 GCF_000648655.2 Copidosoma floridanum | reverse complement strand
TTTATTCAGAGGTAAACTATAGGTATAGTACCGTCTCAAAGTGTCTTGATTGCTGCCGCCTTCAAGATGAAGATATAAAAACACCTTTCAAAGCCCTGCAGCTCAACAACGTAGTCGATTTGGCTCGGATTGTTGTTTATTGCTTAAGCTGCATTTCATCCAGGAGACACTTTTGGTTAGACGACTCGCTGACGAATGATCTCTCTGTAGCATGCAACCTCGTTATATCAAGTTTTTTGGTACTACGAGCCCTAATACTTCAGGGCAGAGGATTTCCGCGGCTCTCCACTTCAACAAGACAGGGATATATGGCATCGTTGAGCTCGGAGAGTCATTCTTGACTTGGTGTTTCTCGGGAGTACATTGACAGCAGCAGAGACAACGAGATTCAATACGCCTGCACAGTGGGTCTTTCTGGTTTCCCACATCAGCTAAACCAGACAATTACGGCTTTTCTACTCAAGCAAGATCGATATAAGGTGTAATTCAACAGAAGAGCAATTATTCTTCGCTTGGTGTTTGTCGGGAGCACATCTACGAACACTTTCTAGGACTTATTTCAGCTGAATCAAGGATCAAAAATACCGTGGCAGACTTACAATACTTCAAACTGACAGTAAAAATATCGCTGCAGTCATTAGATAATGCAGCTGGTGTAGATGTAAACCATTTAGACTTACGGAGATGGCTGCAATTATCTTCAAAGGTAACTGCTACACTAGAAGAGTTGCTTACTACGTCAAAGTTAACCAGAGCAAAAAGGCAATCGTGTGTAGCGCTAACAGTTTATTTAGTAAACATTAAGAAAAAGCTTACAAGATTATCAAAAAAACTGGAGAAGAGTTGAGAGCACAATCAGATGTATCAGTAATCCTGAGAAATGCTGTGCAGTAGAATAATTTTGTTTCGAAATTGATAGACGTATAAGATTAGATATTATTACGAATCTTGTACACCTTTACATTCAATTATTTCTACATCACACAAAATTTTAATTTGAAAAAAATATTGTAGCAGCTCTGTAAGAATACAGTGCATTAAAGGTGAACACTAAGCTCTCAAGTGAATACGTGCTATATGAAAATGACTCTAAAAGTAGTGAAATTAAGTACTTTAATACTAAAAATGTTCCAATTTATGAATTGACAAATGTTAGTGAGTGTTTTCATTACCATGTGATTGAGCCATTAAAACAACAGACAGGAAAGTTTGAAGGAAGAGATTTATTCTGGTCATTACAAGAAGCTTAACATTTAATGATAAATATTAATAAGTTCAATGCGATAAAAGGAAGTTCATTGCTTGAATCACCGTATGTTATTTAGAATAAGAAAACTTGTGTTAATGTAAAGAAAAAAGATAATTAGTGTTTTATGTAGGCAGTATTGTCTGCTATTCATCCAGCAGTAGTACACAGCAAACGTATGAATGAGTACATGTGGTATTAAAATATACTTAACCTTAGTGGTGTAAAGTTTCCAGTATCAGTGAAAGATATTGTAAAATTTGAACAACAAAATCCTGTATCTATGAACCTATATATTTTCCAAAAACTTGGAAATGATTACAAGGTTGCTTTATATTATATAACTCTGGTGAAGAAAGAAAAGCATGCTAATTGATTACTCGTTCAGAAAAACAATACTGATGATAATAAAGAAGAAATAGGAAAACATTATGAAACTGCTAGTGAAATAAGTGTTCTAGAACTTAAAATCTACTTTGTTTAGATTAAAAATTTTTACGTTTAGTTAGAAGTCAATTCAAAAGTCATAAATGTAAGTGCTTCATTTGTGAGAGATGTTTGAATTTCTTTAAAACTTAGTATAAGCTTCAAAAACACGGAATCGACAATGTAGTGGTAAATAAGTGTAAAGTTAAACTCTCAGCTAGAGATCAAGGGGTGATCTAGTTCAATAATTTTAATAATAAAGAAGAAGTTCCTTATGTTATATATGCTGACTTGAAGTGCCTTCTTAAGCTAGTTGAAAGTGATGATCGCAAATTAAAAAAAAATCAAACTTAAAGTATTGTATATTATATTTAGTACAATTTGAATGGTGCACGCTTAATTTGTACCATTAACTATAGAAATTCGATATATATACCTGTTGTATTTCATAATTTGACTAGCTATGACTCTCACTTTAAAATAAAGGAAATAGCGACAGCTGCAGACTTTAAAGGTTGTGTCACACTAATTGCTGAAAATAAAGAAAAATACGTATTTTTTACAAAATATATTGACGGTGGTGATATTAACTTCAGATTTATACACTTGTTTAGATTCATGCCATCATCGTTGGGTAAGCTAGCATCTTACTTGGATAGATACGATATTACCTTAAGCGCATTTATGCAAGGTGGTTACACTCAAGATTAAATAAAGTTATTATTAAGGAATGGTATTTTCCCATATAATAACGTCAGTCCCTTTAAGAAGCTGCAAGATATTCAATTGCCAAGTAATGGAGACTTTTACAGCAAACTTACTGAGAGTGAAATCTCTGATGATGACTATAATCATGCTTTAAACGTATGGAAATCATTTAGTGTCAATTTACTTGGTCAATACTCAGATTTATACTTGAAGACTAACGTATTATTGCGTGTAGATGTTGTCAAAAACTTTCATACAACTTGTATCAACGTGTATAGACTAGATCCTGCACAATACTACATGAAACCTGGTTTAACATGGGATGCCATCTTTAAATATACACAAGTTAAATTAGAGCTTCTCACTGATATAGATATGTTATTATTTATCAAAAAAGGTTTTAGAGATGGTTTAAGTCAATGTTGTAACCGGTATGTGGGGGCAAACAATAAATACATTAATGGAAGATGTAATCCCGTAGAAAAAGAAAAATTACTTGTGTACTATGATGTCAATAATCAGTACACTTGGGCCATGATGCAGACCATGTGGTGGCTTTGAATGGGTAAGTGTAATTAGATTACGTTTTTTCCATATTCCGGACAAATTCTTTTACGACCATATATTGGAAGTTGACTTTAAGTATCTTTGGAGCTCACACGATTACCACAAAGATTTACCTTTATGTCCTAAACGTATGGCACTATCTGTTACGAAGCAGAAGAAGCTGATGACTACTTTATACAATAAGGAAAGTTATAACATATAATCAATTTTTAAAGCAAGCCTTGAAATATGGATTTATGTTGCGTAAAATACATAGAGCAATAAAATTTTATCAAAAAGCCTGATTAAAGCCCTACGTTGACTTCAATACCGAAAAGAGAAAAAATGCTAAGCATGAGTTTGAAAAACTCTTCGTCAAGCTATTAATAAACATGGTTTATGAGAAGACAATGGAAAACGAGCCTAAAAGAGTTGACGTTAAGCTTGTTAATAAATGGCATGGGCGCTACAGTGCAGAAACCCTTATTGCTCAACCAAACCTTCACAAGCGTACAATGTTCGCTGAAAATCTTGTAGCCATACAACTTACACGAGCACATATCATAATGAGAATGCCTATATACGTTGGACTTTGTGTACTCGATACATATTAAAAACACTTATACATATATGACTTTCATTATTCATTCATAAAGCAGCGTTTTGCAGGTAGGTGCGAGTTATTAAACACAGACACTGTTAGTTTGATTTATGAGATTCAAAATAAAGATATTTATAATGTGATGTGTAAAAGAAACGATAAGCTCAATACATTATATTATGCAGACAATAATCGTTTTAATTTATATTGAAAAAACAGTAAAGTGATTAGGCTCGTGTATAATGAGTGTTGTGGTAAAATTTTGCTTAAATTTTACAATTACTAAAGTTTCATGCGTACAAAATTTTATTTGTTCCAAAAACCAAACAAAGAAATTGCTCTGAGTCCGAAAGGTGATAAGTAACATCAGCTGCTGAACTCTACAGATACACAGCCATGGGAGCATAAGCTCATAATGGATGAGGACGATGAAGCATTCCTACAAATTGTACTGCAGGAAGACAAAAAAGTAGATAAAGAAGACAGAGAGCAACAGCCAATGTAGGCTGTTGGGGAGGGGAAAGCTTATGAAGAGGGAATATCCCTATTTTAGGAGTTATTCTAGCCTGCGGAGCTTATTTGAACGCTCGATGAGTTGAAGAGCACATCAAGTCCTCCTCCAAGTGAAAGAGAAAAGCAAGCCCTACATAAGGAGGTATATAATCCAGTAAAAGTTATTCCAATGTCAAACAAGCCAGAGAGCACATCGAGTCCTCCTCAAAGCAATATACAAAGATTTTAGCTCTTTTTATATATTAAGAAATTGAGCTTGACTTTAAGGTAAGTAGCAAATTTTAATTAATATACTGTAAGCTATAGCACATAATAATCAAATTTTAATTAGTATTAGAAAATGGAATTTGCCAGGTTAAACTGTATCGCTGAAAATATAAGCTTCCCATTAAGAAAGTAATCATAGTTAAAGGAAAATAGAAAAAATCTGGTGATGGAGATTAATACTTAGAAAGATTAATACCTGCTTTGGATGGAAGGTCATCATCACTATCGATGATGAGTTTCAAGTCTTTGCTCCCAATTGCATCTCCATAGCCATCGAAAAAAATTAAGACTTGTATAATAAATTGAGGAAAAAAGTTCAAAACTATGTTTTATTAATAGTTTATCATGGCAATAATAAGTTGGAATTTTGGATTTGTACTATTAATTTGAATTTTGGGATTTGTAATATAAGTGTGTATTTATGTATATAAATTATTTATTATACGTAAGTGTATATACATCGATAAAGAAAAAAATCAAACGAGAACGTCTATGGAGCTGAAAATAAATGAAATATAGGTTGTTTTCTACGGAAGGGGGCGTTGATTGGGGCTTCCTCTACTTTCACTTTTTTATTTTATTATTTCTCCTTTCATTATCACATTTGTCAATCCAACTATTATGAGAATTATCAAACCCTAACCATTTAACGTAACTTTTCTTACCGAGTTTTTTAAAAACTTTCTTCACAAAGTAAGTAGTTGTATTTGTTTTTACTATTCAAGTAACTGTGAAAATCTTTGTAGATCAATTGGGCGTATAACCTTTTTCAAAAGCATTTTAAACTTTGCTTATACGCACTTTATCATTAACTTTAAATTTTGGAATTTTTCTTCCAGGCTCACCTTGAGAATTATAGCGTATTAAAAATATAGCTTCATTTTATTATGTAATATTTTTTTGTCTTACAGCTGTATCGCAATGCTTTCGATTGTAATAGGCTGTGATTGAGTCTGGCAGTTAATTAAGCTATTCATGGTTACCATTCAATTTGAATTGAACCTATGTTCTATTTTTAACGTGCAATTGAATCTTTCACACATCAATGCTTTTAAAATATCGTAAGCTAAATACAGATGAATTTGGTACACTTCCATAAGATCTTGATAACTTTTGTCATGAAATTCCTTACCTTAACCGGTATGAAAATTTTTTGGTACTCTCCGTGAATTTAATATGGATTTTATAGCTGCTGTGGCGTCATCCCCTAGTTTTCATTCCACTGGTACGGCTCATGCATACTCTAAAAATATGTCAGTTACAGAATGTATGTATCTATAACTTTGAATTTTCTCAGTATAAGGTATTGTATTAACGAGATAACTTTGCCATGTTTCATCCCATCCTCTTATATCATACTTTTGACGTGGATAGTTACAACGAGCTGGTTTGTGGAGCTCTCTTACTACAATTTTCTTTTTGGGATCCATCCTCATTGACGTCTGGTAAGTAAATACGAGGAAATCTCATTATCATAGCTTGAATTTCCTTGCGATCTTTTAGCTATGAGTAAGCGAAGACGATCCACAAGGTCACTTGGATTGTCCCAGTGTATATAATCTACTTGTTGCGTTGGCTTAGCTCTTTTATAGTGAGGTAACAATAACTCTCCTTTTTTATTGCTGATAAGGTCAAACATAAGAGCAATATATTTATTTAATTTTTCACTATTATGTGTCCAAATAAGTCATTATTGCTAAGACCATTTTGATAAGCACTTAAAGTTTCCAGAAGCACAAAATATTTACTCAAATCATCTTCAGTAATGTGAGTTCAATCAAAACATTATTTACAAGAAACTCTATCAGTCCAACTGTTTTAGAAAATCTTATCTCATTTATCCTTACTTCATTATTATCTAAATTTATTGGTAAATTTCCAAACTCATACATTCCATTTTATTTTGGAAGCCCATTTGCTTAATCTTATAAATCTTCCTAGTTTTCATCAACTATTTGTAAATATTAGTTGTTGAAAGTGTTTTTATTATCACTATTTGTCCAATTTTACATGGTAATGTTGATATCACCATCACCATCATTATCATCATCATCAGTGTCATGCTCATCATCATCATCATCATCATAATCATCATCATCACCATCATTATCATCATCATCATCATCATCATCATCATCATCATCATCATCATCATCATCATCATCATCATCATCATCATCATCATCATCATCATCATCATCATCATCATCATCATCATCATCATCATCATCATCATCATCATCATCATCATCATCATCATCATCATCATCATCATCATCATCATCATCATCATTATCATCATCATCATCATCGTCATCATCATCATCATCATCATCACCATTATAGTCTTATAAAGTACTTTTTTCACCTTATCTTTTCTAAATTTTAATTTATCTTTATTTTTTACGATAGCTTCATCCCTTTACTAGCTGATAAAGAACATCTGTTTCTCTCTCATACATGCTAACGCTTTGATGCCTCAGAGTAGACTAATTAGTTCACACTTTATACATCATGTATTCATAGCAAAACTATCGAAACCTTCACGGTATAAGCCGTTATTCATCCACCTATTCTTTTCAATAATTTTAGTCAGGTATTGTTAAAACAATTTTTTTGTAAACAATTTCATTAAATTTTTTTTTTTTTTTTTTTTAATTTTCTTAGATTTTTCAGCTTATTTAAAATAACAAATCAATAAGAATGTATAAACCTAAGCCCCACAGTCTTCTAGTGAAAAATTTCCAAGGTTTCAAAAAGTATATTTTTTCTGATTTATAGGTATAACACATATAGGCATACACTTACGTATGAGCGAGCGGTGAGACACCCTTAACGTTTATTACAAAAAACAACCTTGCCACTTAACTTTTCAACATCTTCTTTTCTAGAAATAAAAGAGGTAGGCTCACAGTTTATGATCATGTGTTCTTATATACGAAAATGAGTTAATTTAGCACTGTCATGGAACTCTAAAAATTGGAAAAAATGTTTTTTTTTAAAGTTTGGGAAATTTTTACTCGAAAACTGTGGGGCTTAGGTATATACATTTAAAATAACTTTTTGTTCCAAATATACCAAAGAATCTGAGAAAAATTTTCTCAGATCGAAAAAATAACTTTGACAAAATTGTTTCCAAAAAATTGCTTAAACAATACCTGACCACATTCTTGGATGGCATGATAAACTTTTATACGGAAAGACCTTTTTCATTGAAAATCCCCTACTACATTCAGTTACGAGTTTTTAATAGCTTGGTAAGGTTTTTTTCCGCACCAGGTCCGTCTAAAACCTACGCTCGAAAATGTTGGACATGTGAAGTCTCCTTCTACTGGCAAATAAGATTATATTAATGCTAGGTACGGTATTTTCTTTCTATTGTCTCACTAAAAATCCTCTACCACATGAAGTTGTGTGTTTGTCATAGCTTGGTAAGGATTTTTCCCGTACCAGGTCTACTTAAAACCTACACTCAAATAAGTTAGTATTAGGTTATGTTATTGTACTGTTAGGTATACTGTATATTTACTCTCCAAGTATATATATCAGTGTCAGATTTTAAGAGGCTTACTATACACACACACGTATGCGCTCACGCGCGTGCGTGTGTGTGTGTGTGTGCGCACGCGCGCATGTATGGATGCATTTAAAAACATATAATAAGTACTGCTCTGCGCACTATAGTACGTCGTTATACACTGACTGGGTGCATCTACTTTTCACGGCTACTGATGGTAAGGGAAAAAACCGGACCACCACCAATAAATAGTCGTACTGATGTCCTAAAATCAGTATACTCAGTAGATAATTTAAGATCACTAAAGGTGAGACAAAAAATTTCTGTGTAAGTAAGCAATAAATATAACGTTGGTCTAGTACTTCTTGTGATCAAATATTGAAGTAGGAGATTTTAAATGAAAATGGTCTTTCCGTGTACGTACATAACCATATTTTAAACAAGGAAGCACAAAAATTGGGGCAAATAATTTTTCCTGGTTCTTCACTGTTTGAGCCTGGTCCAACTATTAGGTAGTAAGTCACCATGTTAACTGGAGCGCTTTTTTTATTTCACAATAGGATCAAAGTTAAGAACGTGCAATTTAACGGATTTCTCTTTAAATTTTATGTCTGTACTGTAAAACGGTTAAACTACGACTTATGCCTGGTCCATGAAAATACTGCTTGTATACTATTGTGGTTGCATATTTTGAGTCCTACACACTTTAAATACGATGATTTCCTTCTCTAGAGCTCAGTCATAATCCAACCACCCATGAACCAAACATCCGAAGAGCAATTATCATACATGATAAGAGAGAATATGGTTTCCTGAGTAAGATTATAAACACTTTATCTTTTGAACTTCCCATACCAAGCTATCAGTACTGCGATCTAGGTACTAAACTTTTAAGATGTCTCGCTAGATGTTATCTAGGTATAAACTCACTAGACAAAGCATGCAAGAAATATGATATAGCTCATTCTCAGTATCAAGAAAACATCAAAGCTAGAAACTTAGCAGATAGAGTCTTAGGCAAGAAAGATTTGCAAAGAGTCAAAGCTAGAGATTCAAGTATCAGGGAAAAATCAGCCGCTATAACTGTTTCAAGCTCTATGAGGCTTAAAAGTAAATTGAGTATGGATATAAAAAGTAAGAAGAGATCGTACACTGACTTGCGTACGGTTATTTATGCTGTATTGCGGAAAATAAATTCCAAAAGCAAGAATGCACACAAGGTTATTACTTCGTCTTTGAAGGGGGAACATAGTACAGTTGAGAACGCAGGTGGTAAGAAAAGTGTAAAAATACCAGGTATTTTACCTCTCCCTGCTTGAACTGGCAGTGTGCTACCTTTAATACCCTTATTTTCTGATTTAAGTACAATCAGTGCTTTAGCCAATGGTGTTGCTGGTATATTAAAAAGTGTAAATGCTAGAAAGGATGCTAAACAGCAGCTGCAAGAAGGCCAAAAACACAATAGAACTAGAGAGGCCTCAAATTTTGACCATATAAAACTGGATTCGGTGTCTACTTTAAGCCAAATGCTGAATGTGGTTAAAAAAAAAAAAATTAATGAAATGAAATTTCCTGATCGATCCTTAACCAACATTTATTTACTTCAATATGCTTAACAACTAGAAAATTCCAAATTTTCGTGGGGTATTTATGCGAAACAACTTACCGTCGTATGGGCCACGATATTGTAAAACTGCTACTGTAACTATTGACGATAAAGATGGACCTACAACTCATTGGGTAGCGTATTAAGAATCTGGTGATAATATTCCATACTTTGAAAGCTTTGGCGATCTGCAGCCACATTAGATTTAATGCTGTACTTGAGAGTTTGAAAGGTTAAGTATAAATATCAAAAATATTAATACTTTATTTATTTTAACTGTGGTCACTAATGCTTACTATTCTTATTAAAGAGATCGTCAAAAAGTATACAAGAGAGTGTCATAATCAGAATTCATTTATTTGCTCTTCAGCAGTCATGGAGGGAACATTGTCACTTAGTTAGTCTGATACTTCTTCTGTATTAGGAGCACAGTATTTTTCACATATTAAATGATAAATAAGACATAACTACGTTTTTGGCTCAGTAAAACTCCTTACATTCAATTTGATTCCGAAATCGAGTCATTTTGAGTGGACGTAATACAGCCTAACGATATAACTATTGATGTTGGACCTAACAATAATACACTTCGTAGTGTAGTTATCTATAGCCATAGAGCATGTGGTGGCTCAGTTGGCTAGTTCGTGGATTGGCACGCAGGAGACCGTGGTTCGATTTCTGGCCAGTGCGACTTTTCGGGCAAGTACCCTCGTGATTGATCACATTTGCTTTTTCAGCACGCAATGCTTCTCAAGGGGGGCTTCGGCAACCTTCTAGCAGCAATAGTTGCCTTATTTTCCCCTACCCCCCTCCCAGTAATAAGAGGCCTCCCATTCCTTTCCTCGTTCCTTTTCCAAGGGCTAAGTGCCCACAGTTATGCCCTTATTGAAGGAGCTGGACGTAGAGCACTATAATATAAAAAAAAACAATCCATAGCCATGCAATTGATTTTAGACCAAAAGATTTAAGAAGCCGTCTCTTGGGTTTCACTAAACGTATCTTAGAAAATAACGTCACCCATAACTCAGACTTACTTGTGACTATTCTCAAAGTGAACGCATTACAAGTTAAGTGCAACATTACTACTAGAGTCTGTATAAACGGAAAAGGGTTTATACAATTTATGAGTTTTTTCTAGCCATCCCACTAGGACACAAAATTATTGAAGTTCCTTTACAAATTATTCATTTACCGATCGTTGGGCAAACTATGGATCACATACAATTACGTATAATGAACTAGGATGGTGAATAAGTCAATTTTCGTGGAAAAGTCATAACGATAAGGTTGCACATAAGACCCTCACAATAATGGGAGTCGTGTACAATTGATAAAGGTATATAAGCAGCTTGACATATACTCCTGTGCTCAGTCGATAATAAGCATCCAAACTGTCAACGGAGAAAGCAGCTGAAACGTCAAAAGCTAACGCATCAAAACCTTTAATTCCTAATAAGTCTAGGATTTAAAATGAAAGGCCCTGGTAAAAGCTTAATTGTATATTCTTATTTTGTTTCCTAAAGCATGGAAGAGATTCTAAGCGTTTAATCACCTGTCACTTTTGCCGAGTCCATTTCTTACTATGAGATCCATACTCATCAACCATACGCATCTGGAACTTATAATAATGGAGATAAAATCGGTGTATCAATTTAACATTAAAATCTGTGTCTGCTACCATAACGCAGTTTTCATCACATTTATAAAATGTTAGTAAAATCAGGTGGTAATACAGCAACAGCAAGTACTTAATTGGTAAAAAACTACATCTGCCATTTATTCAAAGAACTCAGATGTGAGATAAATGCCTTAGAAAAAGATAAATGTAAGAATGTGGGTCTGACGAGCCTTATTAAAAATTTACTCACACTTGGTTCTGATCAGGATCTTATGACTAAAAATGGCAGTTGGTTTAGTATTTTTGGATGAAACAACTTTAACGAATATTAACAGCTACTTTTATGTCTTGATTCCTCTGAATATGATACAAGATTTTGCTAAAGGCTATTACAAGACTGTTGTTAACGTGAAACATGAACTCATACTCACCCGATCAAGAACTGATTAAAATGCAGCCATTCAATCACAAATGGTGGCTAACGGTGACGCTAACGCAGTATAAGTCTGGGAAAAGTTTAAGATATAAATATCGGAGCTCAAATGACATTATTAGAATTCAAACAATAGTAAAGATCATGCCCTGTGTAAAGCAAAGTCCAATTCCTAGCCCATACACCACCCATCGTCATTGATTGCTCCAAGCAATATGAGTTACTGAAAAATGTTCCAGTTAATATACGTTGAGAATTTTAATCTAACGATAATTTTCCCGCCAACACATCAACCTTTTACTTCATTCTATATGAACGCATTGTTCAATACAATCTGATAAGCTGAGATGTAAAGAAACTCATGTAAAGTAGTGGTGAGGGTAAATGGTGGTTGTAAGGGTAAGACTGTAAGGTCTGGTTCCTAGCTTTCTTAACATTAATCGTCTTTCAACCGTCATGGAGAAAGGTGGAGCAGAGAAGAAGAAGAGAACAAGTGAAGACAAAAAAAATTGGGAAAAATTTTAGAAGAAACGTGAGGAGAGGGAATCGGTACAGAAAAAGTAAAAACACAAAGATCTAAATATAAAAAATAGTGGTAGTTTTTTGAAGAATAAAAAAAAATCAGAAAAAATTAATAAAAAATAGTGATCCATTGTGAATGAGAACAGTAAGTATTAAACAGATCTTAAGTACTTAAGATCAGTGGACTACATATTAGATATGCAAGGTCTTAAACAGCCTATCGATGATTTAGCTCTCAAGGAGTTAGCTGAACTATCATTTTATTCAGACGGCAAACCTATAATATTTCTCTTCAAAGAGCCATTTCCATGGCAATGACTCTCAGACAAATACAGGAGAAAAAGCTTGTGGTTAAAGCGCTGTTCCTGTAGTATACTGTGGGAGTCAGAAAATTTTTCGTATAATACTGTAGGAACAATTCTTTAAGAACACTTACTCAATGATAAAAGAGTGCATGTTTTTGGCTCCTTGAGGAAATAATGGTTGAAAAGATTTAAATTCATTGTCCATAACATAACTGATTTAAGCTATCCTGCGACTGATTAAATAAAACTAGCCATCGTATGCCTGCATCACAATAAGGCATACAAGGCCAACTGTGTGCATTACAACGTTAGACTGTCCAAAAAATTTCTCCTAGATTTGCCTGAGTCCATGAATTAAATATGAATGATATTCATAAAACTAAAATAATTTACCTTCATTTTTCGAAATATCATGTTTAATTATTTATTTTAAAAATGACTTTAATTTTCTCATTAATTTTTTTCCTATTATAATTTATAAATAACTTTTTCCTTTAACCTCGACGCCCAAGAGCAGCAAGTTCAGTAGTGGAACTGCTGTGCGACAATGGCACCTTCATGCTGTTTGCTGCTACTGCGCAGTCATGTGCGCAGAAGAGTAGAGGTATTAGAGTGCCTGGTGAGAGGTCGTAGGGACCCCCCACTGCGCAGTAACGTGCGCTGTAAAGTGAAAGAAGTAGTATGGTAATGAAACTCAACACAGTAGCTCTCTTAGCGCAGTAGCGTTGCAGCTACCAGGCTACGCAGCCACCAGACCGCAAACCCCTATGGGGATTCAAAGACAGATACAAAAATATTGGGACAAATAATTCATGTTAGTGGATTATGATCCCCACTGTCCTAAGATCCTTATTGTCCTCGAATGCCCACTGTCCTAGAATCCCTATTTTTCTTAAATCTCTTTAGTTTATCGACTCAATCTACTTTAATGTACCAATAAAGATAAGTAGTAGCAAACATAAATATATACTTGATAAACCAAGTAAAACAAACTGAGACTCTTTATTTAACATTTATTAAAGCACAAGTAAATGGCAATTGCATGGCTATGTAAATTAAGTAGAAAATAATGCTTAAATACATTACTTACAAGATGCATCTGTTTTAGCACGAATTAAAGGTGGCTAAAGCATGACTTAGGGGCCATCAGATAGTATGATGGGTTGGGGACTGAGTTTAACACTTATGAGAAACGTAAAAGTTATGGGAGAAAACTGTATTGTGGAGGAGTGGAGTCTAAAGTATAGTATTCTCTTATACCTACCTCTTACGTTCCCTCCACTACTGAATATTCTTGACTTCGCTTTTTTGTTCTTATCGTATTTAAATAAAGTCATTTATAAGTTTTCATATTTGCATCATCCCACTTGATAACATTTGCGTTTTTAGTATTTAACTTTTTTTTTAAATTTTTTAATAATAGAATTATTGACAAAATTTAAAATACGCAATTTTATCATGACATAACGTGATATATATGAATAGGGATCTGTAAAATAATATGTAAAAGTATCATACTGCATAATATAGTCTTTCAGGGCTGTCCAAACCATCCTCCTGGGCCTTCCTTACCTGACACTTAAACCCCTTTTCCCTCAGCCTAGCCTTTAAACAAAATAATATTGTTTTTTATAATATTAAAATCCACAACTTGGTTTTGAGAAGCATGACTATTCATTTGCATAATTATTTACATAAATTATCCTTTTACTGTCACACTGACATCCTCTTAGGTAATGTT